>JZKD02S1629512.1:60671-71417 GCA_000966675.3 Picea glauca
CATCAAGCCTAACTCTCCCGTCCTTAGATTTAGATTCTCCTAAGCCATTAGCCTTACTCCTTGACTCCATTTACCCCAAGGCACTAGTCTATACTAAAACGTTGAGTTTTTGTGCTTAAACTTTCTTTCAAACTCTCTTAATTTAAAACCCTAACTAACCCTAGCGTCATACTAACCCTAGCTAAGATGATGACGTCTTGCCTCTTTTAACTTTTGCTTATCATTAAAACTTGCGACTGACTCATCCATTGATAGATATACAAGTGTTGAATAATTTCATTGGCCCTAAAAGCAAAACGTTCACTTGTTAGTCTAGCTAACCTAACCCTAACCCTAAGATGACGTCACACCTATTTTGACCCCTTGTTTGCATTAAAACGTTGTGGCATTGTCATCCTTTTGATAGACCTTGAGTTGTTGAGCATTTTCACAAGTTTAATTAAACAAAACGTTTTCTCATTGTCTACCAAAACTAGCATAGATTTAGGGCTGACGTCACCCTCAAAATTATAGTGACGCATCAACAATATTGGTGTATGAGCAGATTTACTGCATTGTGATATAATAAGGTTGATTTTGTACATTGAATGCAAGTATTAGTTTGTACTTATTGAAGAAGTGTTATTAGCCTTTATCTTTGTTTAGCAATCATTGACTTCGTCAATAATTACATTTCATCATTGCTCATATGTATTAAAGATAGTCATTGATATTTTGAAGTACTAACCACTGCAACACATTTTTAGTTTTATTTGCCTTGTCTCGCAAACAGGTGCCTTTCAGTGGAATATCTTCCCTTTGACTATCTCTCTTGGCAGTAATCTGTGAAGGGAAAGCTTACTTTAACCTTTGAAGCATTGAACCCTAGATCCTTTTCCTTCAGAACCCCAGATTACTAGGGACGTCTCCCTTGGGACTAGCCACCCTAAATAGAAAGAGCTCCCCATCGAGGTGACAGTGGGTGGGGAAGCTCCTGTTACGCCAGTTTGAGCCTTGACTTCAAGCTACTTAAACCTTTCCTACAAACTGTGCGATAACATGTACCATTGGCAGTGACTGTGTGTCACTGGACTGTAGCTATGTGCTACTAGCAGTGGTTGTGTACCACTGAACAGTAGTTGTGTACTACTATGGATCAACACAGCCGTTTTCTATTGGATGGCATTGTAGTAGTTGTATGCTACTAGTTGATTGTCATGGAGACTACCAGATCACTTGGAGCAGTTGTGTGTTGCTTGATCGCAGAGACTGTGACGGATAATTTGAGCTACTGATTGCATGGTAGTAGCTGTGTGCTACTATTTGATTACAGGGTAGTCAGTGGAATATTAGATGAAGACATCATGGAAAGATACCTCCCTAGCTAAGAGAGTGTTGATGTTTTAGCATCGGGAAGATTTTCTCCCAGGATTGGTCATGGTGGTTTGACCAATGGTGAATGGCCTAAGCGTAGTCTTCAAAGAACAAAAGACTCGATGTGATAGTGTTTCTCTAGTGTGTGGAAACATCGGGCAAACTTTCACCCACATGGGTGTAGCTGTAGTGAATATCCCAAGTAAGCATCGAGTGAACTTTCTTCTAGATTTGGATGCAGACAAAGGGAGATATGATACATTTATCACAAAGGTGTACTTGTGGTAAATGGGCCCAGACGTAGTCCTTCATTGATCATGACAAGGAATAATATGGACTCGTGGTGCTTTCCACGTGTCAGTTAGCATCAACCTGACATTCACTCACAGTGGTGTACCTTTGGTGAATGACCCTGGTGTAGTCTTTGTCCTAGTCATGGTGATTTGACAAGGAATGATAAAGACCCAAGATGCTAGATTCTATCACATGCAGACCCAGAGTGAGCTTGATCTCAGAGAGAGTCAATTGGCTCAGAGGGAGAGCCGCAAAAGGAGTTTCCCCTCAGCTCGGGTGGGAGAGAGACATCTCCCAAGACTGACAGACAAGTGTCATGAGTCTAGGGTGAAGTTTGTATACTTTAGAGACAAGCTTTGGCATGATAAAGAATGTCTGCCTCGTTGAGAGGGAGTGTTGATGTTTGGATAGCATCGGGAAGACATTCTTCCATATATATATATATATATATAATATATGATATGATATTTAGAATACAAGGTATAAATATACATAATAAATAAGTAGTTATTTATTATCCAAGAAACACATCCTTTCATGGATGGTCACCATATGTTCTCTATATATATGGAACACTCATCATTGTAATAATACATCGATCATATATCGATCTCACATATCATCTCACATAAAAATTCAACAAGAACATGGTACCTCATGTGTGGCATGCACCATATAGTTTGATGTGAGTGAGCTGAACATAAAATGAAAGACATTTTTGGGCGACTGTCCGTGGATAATCCAAATGTCATCATCGAAACTACTGTCTATTAGGTGGATCATGGAGAAAAAATCTCCGCTAATTACTCCTAGATGTGAGGGGATAACACTGCCAAGTATTGTTCTTTATGAGGATAGATGATAACCTTGAAGGTTATCTTAGGGTGAAAGGGATTTTGACCAAACTGTGTGTATAGGGGACTGAGAAATGATTTGCTTGCATCAAATAGGATGGCGGAGCATGTTAGTATGGACCGTCTCAATGCGAGACCACTATGTATGATTAAGTATGCGACCCCAAATCGTAAATCCATATAAAGCAGTGTACTTGACAAGGGCATCAAAGAGCTTCATCTAAGATGATATATTGTTGAAATGAATTTGAAAGCATCATATCTCAAGCATGTCTAATGAGGTGTACCCTTTACAATTCCATCGCTGGAATGAATGTGTCATACTGAAGATGGGATCCTTGAATTGGATCCCAAGAGGTATTACTCTCCACAGGTTGTGCCCTTGAAAGGATAACTAATACATAGAGAGGGCCTTTGTGGTTGTGTTAAAGATGATAATCTCGGTTACTCCAAGATTAACCATTAGCTGCTGAAGATCACAAAACTCAATGAAAGAACCAAGCTGCCTCTAAAACACGTATGGAGTGGAGGCCAACAATGCCTCTCATCTCTATATAAAAGCAGTACTTACAGGACATTATATTTCATTAGATATATGTGAGAGTGCAAAATATTCTTTGTGGCGGCAGGTGAGACATCAACTTTGGTTGAACCTAACCAATCACATTTTACATTTAGTGGTAGGTGAGATATACAAAATATGAATACAATAAATTGCCGATCAACTATGACCATTTCTCATTAAATATCCTTGTAGATTTTTTGGAAAATACCTTTTGGAATGATTTCGTTTGCTTATTACCTCCAATTTTCATCTTTCCTATTGGTCATAGAGAGCTCACCTCTTCATTTGTCTATGAGGTCTCCAGCTTTACGATGAGGGATATGCCTTTCTCCATAGTTTCCAGCTGAGAAGTTAATAGCATCACATGCATAATGTTCTAAACCGTCGATAGACTGAGCCAGCCAATACGTTTAAAGGTCTGGTAAAGAAGCAATCAACAAGTTTATTGTGTTCTGATAGCCTTATGCCACTATGGGAGAGAAATTAATTTTTAGATGCACGTAGGAAACCAGCTTTAATACAAATGTTGATTTCGTCTACTGATGTCGAACTAGTTGGCTGATAGACAAAGTAAATCAGACATTCGCAAAGCCAGAGGAAAATTTATGAAGTCATGTTTCCTGAAAAGCAGGAGAAGTAAAGATGAAAGAATTGGCATTTATTTGTAACTAATACGGGAAATACTGAAGCTAAAAGATTTGTGTAGTTCTATAATAATGGTCAAATAGTAAAAATTGTAATAGAATTAAGAAATGAAAACGTCAAATATTCCATTGATTTGTACTCATATCTGGACAATTTGATTTCCCATGTGAGGTGGATGGCCAAGGGAGCTAAATACAATAGCTACGCATACCAGCTAAATACTTACCCACAGCGACTATATTAAGTGATATATGGCTTAATGACAATAACAGTGTTGAACACTGTTGCTATTCCTGTCTCCGAGAAGTAACTGTCATAATTGTGTGTCTTCTGGATTATTGACATTCTTTTTTGGAATGTCTTCAAAACTGATGTGTTTTTTCTCTGCACGACCAGGTTTTATTCAGCGACGAGTTTAAGGAATCGTTCACAAAAATAAAGGTTCTGCAGGTGCGGCAGCGAATCATAAACACAATATTGAATATTGCTAACGGTTGGCGCCAAACCAGGAAAGATAGTGCTGATGCTGATGAAGGCCTTGTAAATGAATATCCAATATCGGGTCTATATTTAGTGTGGTCCACTGATGTGCAGAGAGGGAGAGAAATTGTGCAAGTATTGAAAATATGGAATGTTCTACAGCTGGAAAATCTTCCTCGTTTCAGAAAACGTTTGGAAAACATTTTCCTGACATACACACCCATGTATATTGAACGTTGCAAAGCAAAGCGTTTGAACAGGTATAATGCATTTTTCCATATATTGATTTTGATATATGGTGGATAAATAATTCATATATTTCTTCATCCACTAATAATATTTGACTGACTAGTATTGGCTTGCCAGATGAATTGAGGAAACTGTCGTTATTATTGCTATTATTTCATTAACTGAGAAAAATAGAGAGTGATGTGGAAGGTTGTTAAATGTCTTGATTCTAAGATTTAGTTTATGAAATGTGAAATAGCAATGCCCGTTCATACAAGCTTTTAAGATAACACTCCAGATAAGGGTCGACTTCGTATTTACCTTGTTCTTATGGGTAAAATAGGATGGGAAAAGTGGGTTACATATTTTTCTGGTTCAGTAAATATTTGAAGTGTGGATATCTTAAATCTCTTTTGTTGCAGAGAACGTAACCGCACAGTTCCATGTATATGGGAAGATGATCGTGACTTTGTGCGGTATAGATCTTTAAAGCAATCAGAAATGCCTGAGACTTTAAAATGCAACCCTTCTGAAAGGGAGGAACTTCTTCTGGAACATGCAAGAGTTGAAKAAAGTTTATTACTGATGAAATTCTATTCTCTGTCGTCTGGCATMTCCAATCAACTGCTTACAGCCAGGGATGGATCAGAGATTGGCCTTAAGTTTGAGGTCAACGACGAAGAATCACAAATAGTCCAGTTTCCAAGGAGTTTGTTTATTCTTGGGCGGTCTGGAACTGGGAAGACAACTGTACTGACAATGCGATTGCTTCAGAAAGAGCAACAATCTAAAATTGCTTTGCATGGTCTCTTTTGTGACCAGCCCAGTGAATCTCAAGAAATGGAAAGAAGGAATGAGAGAAGCTGCATACGACAAAAAGTAGAGGGTGGAAGAAATATACGCCAGATGTTTGTTACAGTCAGTGCAAAGCTTTGTTCAGCAGTCAGGAATAGCTTAGCTCGTGTTGACAGGTTGGAGTTTTCTTCATTAGCAGTATATGTACATGGTGTTATTTGATCTTAATGCATAATAATGTCTTACAATTGCATGAATTTTCTCGTTTGTTTCAGACCATAGTAAAATGGAAACCAGGATAAGTAATAGTGAATAGGAAATTGGGATAAAGTTAGGACAACTCTTTGAAAGGCTCATAATCAAAATGTAATACCTTATCTCCTTTCGGTGAAATATGCTGATTTAAATTAAATGTAGTAGGCTTGGCCTTTTACAGCTTAGCACATTAAATCGTGTGAGCTAGCTCCGACACACAGGACAAACTAAAAACCGCACCATCCTTTATGATATCAGATAAACTGAGATTATGTAGAATTGAGGGTGGCTGCTGATCGTAAAGGTCGACGGCTGGCTCTTTACACCAACGCCTTAAGTTGCATATGATGTTTAGACATAAACATAGCATACGTCATCGATGAATCATTTCAAATGCATGCCATGCAGCTACCAACCAACTGAAATGTCTCTAAATCTTCACAGTTAAATCTCACTGAAACTTCGCATCATAACAACATTACATAACATTCGCACAGCATATGCAGCTTCCTTGTAACGTACTATGAGCCACTGAGCTGTAAGTGATCACCTATATGTTGTAACTGGTCTTGCAAACATTGGAAGTACATTTCACACGTAATCCTTTCTTTAACAATTATTGTCAGTTTCAGTAGAATTGGGCATTTTTTCCTTGGCTAGTAGAATAGGGTTGCGAGAATTTCTGCTCTACTTTTTACCTTGAAGACATTCTATCTTCCAACCTTAATTATGCTGAGAAGCATTTTATGATGGACTTTTCTGAGGATTAATGGATCTTTTAATCACATTAGTGGAAGAATGGAGAATGGCTGTGATATCTTCTTAACGAATACTTTTTATTCGTCCCTCCCAAATAAACAATTCAAATGCGATGTGTTTCTCAAATTCAATGTGTTTCCTCTACCCTTGTAATAAATCCATACTTATTGGACTAAAGTGTTTAATTAGGAACGTTAAATGCAAGTTTGATGTTCAATATGCATCCGTCCATCTATACTGTCTTCCCTCCATATTCCACTTTTGTTGTTCCCTCTTCTTTCATTTTTCCACCCAGTGTTTTCTCTATTCCAACAATCAATTTCCTCTAGGTGTGTATTAGCTAGATTAAAATCTAGTTGTTCCAGTTGTTTAAAAGCATCTTAATGTCCATCTTCTCAAGATTTTTGTCCTGTTGAATTTATTTGGACTTTGCTCACTCTTGATTCTATTTATCTATTGCATGTGTATCATGATGGCTTTTGACGACTCTATGTTGTGCTTCGTGGAATTGTCAACGAAGGGGATTTGTAGTTTAATGGCTGAATAGTGTTCAGTGCAATTTCAGCACATGTACGAAATGCAGCACTAAATCGGGAAGTTTATGTGAAATTTGGCAGACTTAGGTCCATGCGCTTGCAATCTTGTGTACGCTGATCTGGACCAATTCGTGGGTCCAAACAGATCTTAGGTACTTGTTGCATTGTGAGGGTCATTATACAGTTTAGTATAAAGGAGATACTCACAAATGATTGTAAAACTACGTCATCTGAAATTGGTTAAGATAATATTTGTTTAAAGAAATAACAACTAAAATTGGTTAATATAATATTTGTTTAAAGAAATAACAGCTAAAAGATATTTTTTTTAAATAAAAAATTAAATACATAAATAAATAAAAATATACATAACAAATCAAATGAAATAAAAATCTTTGTTTTTTTAGTTTATATTAGTTTTTGTAAAGTAAATAAATAAAAATGTGATTTGAAATCAAAACCCTTTGGAATTCTTTAGTTTAGATTAATTTTTGTAAAGTATATGGATTAACAAAAACCAATTTGGATTAAGCAGGATCAAATCCTCTAGGAGCAGACTTTTGTTAAAGTTTGAAAAATTGAGAAAATGATTTGATCCCTCCTGCCATTTACAATTTACAGATATAAAATTAAAATGAAACTAAACTAGAATATTATTATAAATAATTATAACATTTTGTATGTGTGGCAAGTGTTTGCTCACTTATCCAGCACACTAGTGAAATCTAATGAAACTAAACTAGAATATTATTATAAATCATTATAACTATTTGTATGTGTGGCAACTCTTTGCTCACTTATCCAGCACACTAGCGAAATCTAGATTACAGCAAAGTAAGTCAGATTTGTTTCAAGTTTCCAGCGATGTCAAGCACACTCAGCTGCTAATAATATTAGAGTCGTTTACGTGTTTCTTTATTGAGTTATGCACATCTGTTATAAAATATTTCTTCTTAGCTAATGACTACATTAGCACATGTTCCGAACTAAAGATTTGTACATATTAGAGCATCTGTAGTTGTGCAATTACATACGAATCGTTAATCTCTTATAGTTAATGCATGTACGCCTAAGTACTTTAGGCAATGGAACCTATGTTATTTCTACTATAAGATTACTATGACTAGTGTTATGAATACTATTGATGCATGAGCATCCTCGGAATTCTACATGAGTGAAGGCAACAATTCTACACGAGTGAAGGGAATCGATTGCAGACATACATGATTATACAAAATTATATTGATTAATTCATAGATGGTGTGATACAAGTTGCACGGCTCTCTTATTTATACATATATTGTTATCAGACGTGTCTTTTCAGAGTTTGATTTACAGTTGATCCTAGTATTGTTGCATATTTTATTCAGAGTTTGATTTACCCGTCCTTGCTATCTTAATTGAAGAACACATCGAGCGCCCAGAAAGGATGACCTTGCCTTTTCTTGCGAAAATACTCTCATGATAGGCACACCAATAGTCTGTCTATAGGTGGTATTGTTGCATGTTTTTTTCATTATTACCCGTCCTTGCTATCTTAATTGAAGAACACATGGAGCGCGCAGAAAGGAAGACCTTCCCTTTTCTTGCGAAAATACTGTCATGATAGGCACACCAATAGTCTGTCTATAGGTGGCTTCATAATCTTCTCTTTTTATAATTTTTAGTAGTCGTAGGGAGTCGTACAATCAAGAGGGGTGTAAATTTTTCTTTTTTAATAATTCTTTTTCCTTGGCAATGTTTATGCTATGATGACAACCTAGTACATCGATCATCAAGCCTTGTAGTGTATAAATACTCGAGGTACGTTTAACCAACTACATTTGAAATGGATTGAATTTCTTCAAAGTTATTTGTTTATATTGAAGGATAGATCAAGAAAGTTTGTAGATGCTTTGAGTATAAGAGTTGCATTAGTGAATACCATGTTTGTAGAAATGTTTGGTATGGATCAGATGAAAGAGTTGTATGAAGTGGATGAAGACTTTGTAACGGCGTGGCAAGGTTGCAACGAGACTTGGATTGAGGATCAAATACCTTACTTGGATTATTTTGTCCAAGAAGGATTTGTCTTTAAGAATCAGAAATTGTGTATCCCAAAAGGATCAACAAGGGAGAATATTTTTAAAGAGTGCATGGTGGTGGCTTAGGAGGACATATTGGTATCGATTAAACCACAATGTTGCTAGACGAAAGGTGCTTTTGATTGGGCATTTCTAGAGATGTGAAGAGGTGGATAGAGAGCTGCAAATTTGTCAACATGCAAAGGGTAGACACAACATTTTTGGTACTTGATAGAATGTCCGAGAACCTTAGCATGGACTTCATACCTTGATTGCCTAGAACCTAGTTAGGTAATGACTCATTGTTTGTAGTGGTAGATATATCCATGTACACAAAGAATATAATTGCAAAGTAACCCAAAACAAGAGATAATAAGATGAAATTTGTAAAAGATATCCTTGTATTACAGTAATGCAAAGAAGGAAAACAATGTTCACTTGGCTCTTAAGGTGGGGTGGATTTCACTAATAAGAGCTTAAATACACAACATAAGGCATATATTTTGTAGTCTCTTATCTCTTTAAATAGCAAAAACCCTAACCACTTGTCGTCCAGTCATTGATGGGTATCGACAACCTAGTAGACCTTATAAAGTGGGCCCTTTTACATTAAATCATTGTTCTAAAACTTAGAGTCGAACTGAGAATTGGCCGAAGGTCATCTCAGACAAGGTCTCGAGAATGACTTGAACCGATCTAATTTTAATGAATTGGTTTACTAAAAATTACATACAATATTTAAATTTTAATGAACAAAATATAGTTTGAAGATTACAATCCTTGGAGACGAAATATGCAAAGTCTGGTCACGTATATACCACGTAATGGTGAATTTATCAGAATGGCACTTAGTGCAATACATATCGTCAACAAAATACATAATCAATGAGGCTCTAAATGGCCTCTAGAGTCTAAAAAACATGGTACAAGATACTAGCCTACTACATAGTACATAGTACAAATCATGGATCAACATGATCAATCATCGAACTCATCACCATTGCTAGAAACAGATCGTCAGCATGAGCTAGAAAATCATCCTATGGCTCAAAGTCTTGGCACTCCTTGGACTCCTTATGGACATTTGCAACTGCAATAGTAGTGATAGCAGAAGCATGAGTTGCATGGATGGTACTTGCATGTGCCATACCTAATAGGGTTTAGGTATCTAGGAATTAGGTTTTAGGTTTTTTTTAATTGACTTTTCCATGAATAGTGCGTTGTAGTGGGGTCCCTGACCAACTTTGTCGAATAGGTACAAACTTAGCCGAGTTGGATCGGTTTGGTACCAAATCGATTGAGTCATGCCTTGACTCGGTTGGTTTGATACCTGTTATCCCCGATTTCTAGGGATAACTAGGAGATCATGTCTTGAGGCCCACATGTCCTAGACATGGAGTACTGAGAGAAGGATTGACCTGAGCATGGCCCTGGAGGGCCCATCCTTTTCTTCTTTCATCAGATTCGTCTTGTCAGCAGCAGCAACATCCATCACCATCGACTTGGCCTTGTATTGGAGAAGGCTCTTGCTCGATGAGGTAATTAGTCCAGGTATCATGGTATGTGTCACTTTTGATCATTATAACCTTTGGATATATGCATCTAACTCCTTTTATCTCTGACGACTGCTTGGATCTTACATTAACCCACTTGACCATTTTGGGGAGATTGACAGGGTGTCCTAGCAAGCCTGTACCCTTGGGTTTTGGTTTGCCACCGGCGGGATTTCCGAAGAACCATCGTCCGCTCCCATCATACCACCACTTTTTCATCTTATCTCCCGCTCATTTATCCCATTACCCTGGTCTGGGCATTGGATTGACCTGTTTGTAGGGTTGCACCTTATCTTGTGGGAAGAAGGGGCTAAAGGCCCAGAAGGTAAAAGCAGCTGGTAAAAGATAAAAGCCTAGAAATAAAAC
>JZKD02S1629512.1:144763-159988 GCA_000966675.3 Picea glauca
CTATTGGCCCCACTCTCCACATCATCAATCCATGTGATTGATCCACCACCAAAACCCTAGCTAGGGCGCCCTCTCCTTGAGATTGGTGCTTTGTGCTTGAGATTTGACACTTGGATTCAATCCAAGTACCCTCACTTTGCCTCTTGAGGTATAAGTAAGACCCCTCCTCACCTGTCTTCACCACCATTCTTTGAGCTACTGTTATTCTGCTGAAATTTCAACTCACCCTCTCGCTCTTGCCATCAAGCCACTCAACTCATTGCTCTTGGGAGTTTTGGAAGAAGTATTTCTCCAACTCTCTCACATTTTGGATTAATAGAAAATCTTTGGAGGATTTATGAAGAGATCTATGAGTATTCAAGCTTTCTTCTTGCACATGAGGTGACTTGCATTGTTTGAGTTTTGTTGTGTAGTTGCAAATAGATCTTTGGTAAAGTATTTTACTAGGGTAAACTAGCAAAGAGTAGTCTTGTTGGTTTATGCATTGTTGAATAGCTAAGAAGTATTTCGTTTGTTAGTCTATTCAATATTGTTGTCTATTTCTATGCTTCACTACTTTCCTTGAGTTTTGCAGGTTATCTCAAAAGGATTATTGGGATAGCATCGAAGAAGAGCCTACCCTTAACCCTTTCTCACACTCCTAGCATTCTGTTGTCCATTGTTATTTTCTGCATACTTTTCATCTTTATTTCAGCTTTCTAACATTCTTAGATAGGTCAATAATATTATCTTTCACTTGGAGATTTTTATGTGGAAATTTTCTGTGTAAAAACAGAAAATTTCTTTGACGTTTGTGTGTCTTCTACAGCATTTCCAGCAAGCTTTTGCTTGCTAGTTTTTGCAGAAACTTACCAGCAACAAGGGGAGACGCTGCCCAAGTTCATCCTCAAGGCTTCCCCAAGACCCATCCTTTGCGGGTAACGATTTTCTAACCCTTCCTAGTCCATTTTTCATGTATTTCATGCTATTTCATTGATTATTTTTGTACATTTGTGAGCTAACTATATTGCGGACACCTTGGGAGTGTGCTTGGCCTAGCCAACCCCCCAAAATCGTCAGGCTAGATTAGTAGTTTTCTTTCCAAGTTATTGTTTCATTTATTTGTTGGCCCCTCTTGTCTTCAAGGCAAGTTTGTGTGGCCTTTCTTTCTTTTAATAATTTGTTTATAGTTAAGCAACCCTCTTTGGCCAATATTGGAAGACTTGCCTCCACCTTGGCCATTGTAAGTGGTGTTTTCTATTCAAGTTTCATTTATTTTGATTATCTAACGTGCCGACACCTTGGGGGAGTAATCCCCAAAATCGCCTTGGCTTTAAGTGAAATTTATATGTGATGGTCTATATGCTAGATAGTTAGAATATCTTTAGATAGTCATCATTTACAAGTTTTATTCCCTTTAAGTTATTTTATTTTCATATGCTTATGCTCTCATGGTGAATGGTTTAATGATTTAGATGCAATCATAAGTGCTATAGCTCATCTTTTCATTATGCTATTTACGAATCTTATGTGCATGTGATATTAATATGGTTTAAGTTTTCCATTTGCTTTAGCACATCTCTTTTATTGAGTTTAACATATATATGTGGATGAATGGTTAACTTCTCAATTTCATTTTGGTAATCACTTTGGCAAGCTGCTCTTGCCCTTTTTTTTTTGTTGCAATTTTATGCTTATGTGATGAATGGAGTAATGTGTGGATGATGGATATCTTTTGAGCTCTCTTTTTCATTCATGGTTTAAGGCATTTACATTTTCAGTTCTTTACTTCAAACACACATTACATACTTGTATCTTATGTTTATGGGCTGAATTCTTCACATCTTTCAAGCATCTATTACATTCATGTGTCTTGATTTATGGTTCAATATCTCACACTCTTAACTTAAATTTTTCAAGCAAGTGGTTTTAATCTCACATTTTATTTCAAGTACTTATGTGGAATGGTTCATGAATGAATGTTATAACATCTTGCCACATTTCCTTCATGCTTTGATATGTTAATGGTGGTTTAATTTACATTTTGCAAGCACTCGTTTTCACTTTTTTCAATTCGGCCATAGCCTTAAACGCTAAATTTTAAAGGTCTAAAACACTTCTAAACGTCACCCAACACATTAAAAGACCCACCCGCGGGTCATAATAACACTTAGGCAACATTTTAGGGGCTTTATTCAGCCATCTCCACCATCTAAAACGGGTTTGAGGAAAACAACGGAAGGAAGAGGCGGGGGACCGTTCTCGTGATTTCGTAGGGGAGATCCTTTCCGGGAAGTACTCTTACTGTCAGGGCTGACCTGGGAAGCTAGGGTGGGCCTCGTTGCCTTACTATCTTGAGCACCCGGCAGCTATTTGGCCAAGAGAGGAGGAAGTTCAAAGCACAAACATAGCTTAGGGGGAGGGAAATTAAAATTAATCAAATCTTTAAGAAACTCCTTATTCACTTAGTTGCATAGCTCATTCATGTGTATTTGGGGATATTAGATGTACGCTTAGGGAACACACATTGATGGTTAATTCATGGTTATATCTTTTTCTGCAACTTTATGGTTTATGTTTAATGTCTATGTGAACATTTGAGTATTGAATATCTTGTTGATTTGCTTATTGTGGTGTGAATCAAGAAAGTGTTGAGTATCCCACTTGGGGAAGCATCACTTTCTTTGATTCTTGAGTGTTTTTTTTGTGGTTGCCAGTGAAGGCGGTCCAATAGAGTAAGTGCTATTGGGGCATGCTTGGCTTATGTGTGTGAATCACTTACATCTTGTTGTATCTTTGTATCTATTGTGTATGGTGTAATCATTGTAACACTTAAAATTCTTTTGTAACTAATTGTAGCCTTGGGTTTGTGGGTAGATTAACTTATTTCATTTGTAAACTTCTTGTAATAAACCACCCTCAAATCTAGTTGACCCCATTGCCCAATCTTAGGCACTATTCTTAGTTGACTTAGGGGAAGGGCTGATTGTCATATAGTTAACTTGCACTTTGCATTTTGCTGCTTGAGCATCTTAGGCTAGTTTTCCCCTTTAGCCTTTAACAAAATAAAACTAACTCCTCGAACATTAACACTAAAATCAATCTAGTAACTAGGGACTACCCCCCTTGGCTTCCCTAGGAGTGAGCCTAGAAGGAAGAGGTTTCAGTCAAGGTGACAGTGTGGACTGAGAACCTAGGCATTGTGCCTCCAAGGACACACTAAGTGAGCCGGATTTAGCTCACGTTAGCAAGTGTGTATTAGGATGGCAACAGGAACAAAGGCAAATATCGTGCTTCTATTGTTGTAGAAGATGAGTCTCGAAGAGCAAAGACAAAAGAGGCTTCCAGTAATCAAGAGACCAGGAGGGAATACTATCTTATTTCAACAATCTATGGTTCTCTTACAAATGGTGCTAAATCCTGGTTGATAGATAGTGGAGCTTCCAAGCATATGACTTGAAATAATGAAGTCCTTACGAACTTCAAGGAGAAGAAGTTCTCTGCTCAAGTAGAACTTGGAGATAATGCCAGCTATACAAGCAAAGGACTTGGCTCAACAACTTTTCAACTTGAATCTGGAGGTGAGCTACACATTGAAGAAATTTTGTATGTTCCTGGTTTAAGAAGAACCTTATCTCTGTTGCAGTATTGGAAGATAAAGGTTACAGGGTAATCTTTATGGACAAGAAAGCTTTCTTATGGTCGAAGAATCAAGAACTAAGTTCAACAATTGTGATTGGAGTTAGAGAGGGAGGCCTTTACAAACTTCTAGGACATATCCAAGCTTTGGTTCATGCTTCAATTAGTCCATCTGAGCTGTGGCATAGAAGGCTTGGACATCTTCACTTCAAAGCACTCACCGAACTTCAGAAAATGGTAAGAGGAATGCCTACCTTTCAGTTTGATCATGATAGTATCTGTAAAGGTTGTGTTCTTGGTAAAAACATAAATAAATCCTTTCCTAACAATTACTTAAGGTCTAAAGGAATTTTGGATTTGATACATTCAAACGTATGTGGGCCTATGTCATCTCCTATCTTGAATGGATGTCTTTATTATGTGATTTTTATAGATGACTTCTCTAGAAAAACTTGGATCTATTCTCTAAAAGCAAAGAATGAAACTTTTAGTAAATTTCAGGAATTCAGAGCATTGATTGAAAATCAGATTGAAAAACATATACATTCTTTGAGGATTGACAATGGTGGAGAATTTGAGTCTTGTCAGTTTGATGACTTCTGTAAAGAAGTAGGAATCAAGAGACAAATAACTGTGCCCTATAACCCTCAGCATAATGGGATTGCTGAGAGAAGAACAAAACAATCTGTGAGGCAGTGAAAGCTATGATGTGTGATCAAGATCTTCCCTCATCACTTTGGGCAGAAGCCACAAACACTGCAGTTTATATTCAAAATAAAAGTCCTCATGCTATTGTGGGAGAAAAGACTCCAGAAGAAGCATTCACTGGCGAAAAGCCAGATGTGGGACACCTGAGGATTTTCAGATGTCCAGTTTTCATTCATGTACCGGGAGAGAAAAGAACTAAGATGGAGCCTTCTGGAAAGAAAGAATTTTTTGTTGGATACAGTGAAACATCCAAATTTTTGTTGGATACAGTGAAACATCCAAGGCCTACAAAATCTATGTTTCAGGCCAAAGATTTATCGAGGTAAGCAAGGATGTAACTTTTCATGAAGAAGCTGCATTCAAGCATTCTAAAGAATCACATCAAGATACAGAGATGGAGGAACCTAAAGAGCCATTGGATCAAGTTGATACTATGGATCCAGAAGAACAGATAGACAGACTTATGGAGGTACCTCCTGCTAAGAGGAGTCCTTCTTGGTGTAGATAAATTCTTCGAGAGGTAGAAAAACATGCAGCTCCTTCAGGTACTTTTAAAGAGAGTAATAAACCGCAAAGATTTTCAAGTTATGTGGCTCTTATGGCTCAGATAGCAATACAAAGCCCACCAACTATGAGGATGTTGCTACGCAACAAGTATGGAAAGATGCCATGGTGGAAGAATATCAATCCATCATGAAAAATAATGTATGGGAAGTAGTACCAAGACAGGAAGGAAAATCTGTGGTTACTTTAAGGTGGTTGTTCAATTTCAAACATGCAGTTGATGGAAGTATTGAGAAATATAAAGAGAGATTTGTGGTTTGTGGTTTTTCTCAAAAGGAATGTATTGACTATGATGAAACATTCACACCTGTTGCAAGGTATAGTTCCATCAGGACCATCATATCCCTCGCTTCAATTTTGGGTTGGAAACTTCACCAGATGGATGTAAATACTTCATTTCTAAATGTTCAAGTTGAGGAAGAAGTATATATAGAACATCCAGAGGGTTTCGTGGTTCAAAGAAAGGAATCACATGTGCGCAAATTAAATAAAGCACTATATGGGCTGAAACACGCACCAAGAACCTCGTATGCGAGAATCAACAACTATCTTCAAAGCTTGGATTTTTCCAAGAGTGCAATTGATCCCAACCTATATTTTAAGGTAATAGAAAATCATGTTCTAATTTTGATTCTATATGTTGATGATTTATTCCTTACTGGAGAGGAACAACTGTTAGCTTAGTGTAAGAGGGAGCTCACTTCTGAATTTGAAATGAAAGACAACTGACTCATGCATTACTTTCTTGGTTTGGAGGTATGGAAAAGATCAGATGAAATTTTCCTTTCTCAAGGGAAGTATACAGTTGATATACTGCGCAGATTTGGTATGCTAGACTGTAAGCCCGTGTCTACACCCATGGTATCTAACTTAAAGAAGTTACATGAGTCAGATTTTGGATCAGACTTGGTGGACCCATCCTTGTATAGACAACTTATTGGATCCTTAATGTATTTGATCCATACAAGGCCAGATATATGCTTTGTTGTAAGCGCCTTGAGTCAGTTTATGTTTGAGCCAAGACATAGACATTGGATTGCTGCTAAACATATTCTTAGATATTTGAGAGGAACCATTGCATATGGACTTAGATACACTTACAGTAGAGGAGTGTTGCTTCATGGTTATGCTGATTCAGACCGGGTTGGGAGCTCAATGGACCAGAAGAGTACTTCCGGATATTGTTTTAGCTTGGGTTTAACTATGACATCTTGGTCAAGCAAGAAACAGAGCTCTATAGCACAAAGAACAACTGAAGTAGAATAGATAGCAGCCAGTAATGCAAACAGAGAAGTAGTGTGGTTGAGAAAGCTTCTGTCTGGGTTGTTTCAAGAGAGATTACAAATAACTGTTATCCATTGTGATAACTAAAGTTGCTTAAAGCTCACAGAGAATCCAATCTTCCATGACAGATCAAAGAATATAGAGATGAAATATCATTTCATCAGAGACATGGTCCAAAGACGTACCATCAAGCTGCAGTACATTCGTATTGATGAGCACATAGTAGATATTTTGACTAAGCCTCTGTCTCTTGGAAAATTTGTGTACTTCCGGGACAAGCTTGGTATGGCAGAAAATGTGTCCCTCACTGAGAGGGAATAGCAGCATTTGAAGACATTCTCCAATGTGAGGCCTTAAGTGGCCCACCCTAAAGCTATCCAGGGAGATTTTGAGAATCATTCAGCCTTGTGAGGTATTGACAAAAGCCAGAGGGAACATACAACCTCTTTGAGTCAAACCAAAAGTCAAGACGAACGAAATGCTATGTAAGTCTAATGCAAAATTCAGGGGGAACGTACAACCTCTGTGAGTCAAACCAAAAGTCAAGACGAACGAAATGCTATGTAAGTCTAATGCAAAATTCAGGGGGAATGTACAACCTCTATGAGCATAGATAGTCTAGCGCAAAAGTCATGGGGAACGTACAACCTCTGTGAGCATAGACAGACTAGTGCAAAATTCAGGGGGAACATACAACCTCTGTGAGCCTAGTCAAGTCTTGTGAGCTTTGTGTGTCAAAGCAAAAGTCAAGACAAGGAAATGTGAAAAGTTCTCCTAGGTCTTCATGATGAGCTATGAGTATTCCTTAGGGACTGGCCACCTCTAAGTGAAAAATGACTCTAGCAGTTGACCATGGTTAAGGAAAACTGATTGATCACATTCCATTATCCTTATTTGCATAAGGGTATGAAACTTCTTGTGATATATTAATCCTGTGTGGATGTCAACAAGTCAATGATATTGTGCAATGACTAAAAAGAATAGTATTGATGTGAATGCCTGAAGAATACCCTCTTTGCTGAGAGAGAGTGTTAAAATTTAGAGCAGCTGCAGAGGATATTCCTCTAGCAGCTCTTCAAGCTGCACCCTTAAGCTGCCCACTTAAAGCTGCCCCCTTGCCAGTTGTCCCTTCCTTAACCGCCCTCCTCTATAGTAAGTCGGCCACCTATCCTAGTTAGGTCAGCCACCTAACTTAACTCCTATCCTAAGCTAAGGTGGCCCTAACCTAAAAGGAGACCCTAACCTAAGATTCCTAACCTAGATCCTTTACTATATAAAGAGAGGGAGGCCCCCTCTTCTCAATCAATTATTCTTTGATATATAAGTTGAGTACTCTCTAGTCTGATGGAGCAGCTAAGAAATTTTCTGAAGGAGCAGTTAGCAAATTTCTGAAGGAGCAACTAGTATATTCGGAGCCAGCAGCTAGACAATTTCTGGGCAACAGCTAACAGCTGATAATTTTTTCTGTAGCAGCCATCTTTTACTCTCTTCTAAGATATTTTCTGGACAATATCTAAGAGTCATTCTGGGCAGCAACTGAGACAGTCCTGTAGCAGCAATTATACTCTATTCTGAAGGTATTTTGACAGCATCTAAAGGCTGTTTTGTACAACAACTATAGGACCTTTTCTGAGGGCTGAATCACTCAATTCTGGGCAGCATCTTTCACTTATTCTGAGGTAGCCTTCAGAGCAATTCAGAGTCAGCCATTAAAGGGCAGATTTGAATTAGCTCAGCTACAGTAAAAGCTACAGGTTTGGGGACAGTTTGGTAATAGAGGCTTAGTGCTATTGCCTTGTAAATTCTTTGTACTTGTTTGATTGATCAATATATCACAGAAGTTTGTCGGGTTTTCTTCCCCTTGAGGGTTTCCCCGGATAAATATTTGTGTCTATGTGAATGAGTGATCTTCCTATGATTCTTATGTTTCAGTTTATCATTTAAAGAAGGAAAGAACACTACTTTTATCTTCTATATCTGTTTATGCTCGAAAATAAACAGAGACCAGTTTGGATTCTTCAGACTGTATAAACAGAATTATGGACACCGAATGGGAAAGTTGCTGGCTCTTATATTCATTCACATTGGTTTTGGTTCTTTAGTTTCTCTCGGAAGAGAGACTGAGACCTCTCCGAATTTAGCGTTATCAATTTGTAATAAGGCCCAATAAATTAGGCCAATTGCATTGTATACAGATATTGTTTCAAACGTCCCTTCCATATTTCTGCAAGTATGTGTGTGCGTTGATCTTCTGCTGTGTACTTTGAGTGCATGCCATAGGATTTGCATAGACTATGGACGGAACCGGTATAATGTGTAGTACTAGGGGATTACTCCTACATACATGCATTAACTATAGGAGATTCTGATGCAATTGAGATATTATTAACTGAATTACAGATGTGCTAATATCTGCAGAACATAAGATATTTCAAAACATGCGCTAATCTACCCATAACTTAGTGAGAAATTATCCATAACAAATCGCAGAGTAAAATAAACAAACACCCAAAAGACTCCAATATATGAGTGGCCAAGCTCTTTTGATGGCTAGAAGATTCAGTCAAATTTCCATGAACTTCAATGTATTTTATTACATCTTGAATTCTAGCTCTTACATGTGGTCTGGAGTTCAGGTACAATTGCCTTTGGTTGCGTGTATCTTCATTAATGTTTGGTAATTTTTTTGAATAAAAGGATTTTAAATTTTTGCTATTTTCATTTTAGTGTTATACATTGACTTTACACATCTCATCTATATTAAACTATAAAATGCATCGTTTCTGTTTGTACAATGAGCTAACGCTGCTATTTAATTTCACAATGATTTTCATTAATATGCAAATCCAAAGGATATTCTTGGAACCAAAATANGTGTCACTCTGATCCTCAAAACCTTTGAATATGTGCATTTAATTCCTTTTGTTTCTAACAAATGCTTGGATCTTATACTTGTCCACTTGACCATGTCTGGGGGGAATGAGAGGATTCCCTAGCAAGCTTGTGCCCTTAGGTTTTGAGTTGCCACTGGGGGAATTTCTGAAAAGTCATCGTCCGTTCCCGTCATACTTACCACTTTCCATCTCATTTCCTGCTTGTCCATCCCACTACAGTGATCTGGGCATAGGGTTGGCCAATTATTTAGGGGTTGTACCCTACCTTGTGGGAAGAATGGGCTAAAGGGCCTGGAGGGTAAAAGCAGCTGACATTAAAAGCCTAAGAATAAAACCTCGAGATGTTTCGCCCAGGGATCCCCGAGAAAGCAATAAAAAGTTTCTCAGCAAGAAACATGAGGGACCTGTAAAAAATAATAAAACAAGACCTAGTTGAGGGATAGGGTGTCTCATCACGAGCCAGCCTATTAGGTCCATGAGCATCTAGCGGTATGACAATACCAGCATCTGGTCACCACGCCAGGGTAGTGGCTCTTGGTGGGATAGCCAAGAGAAAGTGGGTCTCATCACGAGCCAACCTTCTCATTTTCGGGAAATGCTTGTGGCTAACATTGCCACCACTGGTCACCAAGCCAGGGCAGTGTCCCCTGACTAGCTTCTTGAAAGAAAAAGAAAGATCGGAAGAACGTCGCGATGAGACAAGACTTCGTTAGAGGACAGGGGGTCTCATCACGAGCCAACCTATTAGGTCCATGAGCATCTTAGCGGTATGACACTACCAACATCTGGTCACCACGCTAGGGTAGTGGCTCTTGGTGGCATAGCTAAGAGAAAGGGGGTATCATCATGAGCCAACCTTCTCATATACGTGAAATACTTGTGGCTAACATTGCCACCACTGGTCACCAAGCTAGGGCAGTGTCTCCTGACTAGCTTATTGAAAGAAAAAGAATAAGATAAAAGGCATGGATGGGCTTGGAAACATTTGCAACCATGACAGGTGAAGCTCACCCTCTACAGAGGCACCCACCGGTAAGCCATCCCTGCTATCACTACACCCTTTGCCCAGGCATCCCCATCCACCTCACCCACTTACATGACTTGGATTTAATCCTTTCCAGAAACATCCCTCTTCCAGTGGACACTAGCCCAATATGACGCCCTTCACTTCCTCCAAACTTGCAATGCAGACTTGTATAATGTCTTTGAGCACTTGACTGGGGTAAAGGGGGTTTTATGCACATGTTTAATGATATTGATGATTAGATGTGATTGACATTGCTATGATCCCTGTGACTTATGAGCCCATGGAGGGTGTATCTGTTAATGTGCAGGATCATGCCCGACGGACAAGTACCACATTGGACAGGTACACATGGGGAGATGATTAGTTCGGACCTCCATGGGGCTGAAGAGCCCACCTAATGGATGCTAAGACCCTAGCAGGGGGCAGAGACAAGGCAAAGTGTTTGCACCAGGGAAGAGCAGAAGGATCCACCAGAGGCAGCTGAGTAGACCTGTACTTAGGGGGGTTGTGCCCTCTTCATTGAAACATTGGCCTTGGAAGGCCCAGGACGTCACCTAGGAGGTTCATGACGCTATCCAGCTTCATGGACGTTTTGGCAGACATACATGGCAGTTTGGCACGTGTGGCATGTTGGAGAAGCCCATGGAGGGCTAACGTTTTTCTCCAGGAGGTTGCATTTGCACTAGAAAGGGCTAACGTCACCCTAGAAGGGGCATGACGTCTTTCTTTTGCTTGATTGGGGTTTAGTTTATAACATTTTAATGTAAAACAATATTATTGTGTGTTTTGGCCTTGTCAGCCTTTTGATGACCTGAATTTTAATTAAGGTCATTTGTACTGTATGAGTAAGATAGCAAAACTCTCTTTTTGTTTATCATCTTTCACTCACTCATTAGTGAGGTCTGAAATTTGCGCCCTATCTTAGGGTTTAAGCTGAAATTGTGAGGTGCACTTGTTGAAGCAAGACATTTTTGGACTATTTTGGCATTTCTTCTTGGTGGAAGGTTTACAACTAGGGTTTTGCTACTTGAATGCATGGTTTATGTAAGTGAATTTTTGCAACACTTCTTAATTGAATGGTTATAGTTTTGTTTACTTGCATTTGTTATTATAATTTGCTGAATCAAACCCTAGGTGACAAGTACTAATTAATGTCCTTGTCTCATGTTTCTACCAAGTTAAGAGCTATTTTGATTTGCTGAAGTAGGATAGAGCCTTTCCATAGCAACACTCTATCCCTACTCTCCTAGCTAGCCGTTTTCTTTCTTGTTATATAGCTAAGAAGGAGGAAGACGCATCAAGGCCTAGGGTTTCTACACTTTGATGAGCCGTTTTCCCCTAGTGTTTGTTTGATGAAGCCTTGCTCTAGCAACACTTCACCTTCTAACTCTATTGTCTTTAGCCCTATGAACTCTTGCTCAAGCTAGTTAATTTCATCTTGCTAACCAGCTAAAGGAGGAGGAGAGAGCACTAAGGCCTAGGGTTTCTACACCTTAGTGAGCCTTTCTCCCCTAGGGTTTCATTGTTGAGGCATTGTCTTAGCAACACCTCAACATTTAACCCTCTTGTCTTTGGTCTTTCATTATCATTTAGTCCTTCAACCTTTGCGGCCTCTTTTGACTCCATATGCCCTAGTAGCACATTGGTCTAAGACCTCTTGCACACAAACAAATTTCTAAACTTTGAACAAATTCTAACGCTTATTAACCCTAGCCTAGACTAACCCTACTAACCCTATTGCCGTCGTCACCTTCTTGTGCTATAAACACTTATATGCAACATTTATTTTATCTTTAAAGAATTTGAATGGTTGGCTAAGGCGTTGTCTTTAAAGTGTTGATATTGTTACATTGATTGCCATTAGCATTTATTGTGAAGTGATATTGTAATCATTGCCATTGTACAACTTTGATTTGCTTCAACAATAATATTGTTTATCAATTGCTTATTATCATAAAGTCATTGATTATATGAAGTACTAACCAACAAGTGAGCTTGCACATGTACAGTTTCTTTGTTGCTTTGTGTTGGGCAGGTACACTTCTTGGTTACTATTTCCAGTTATCTTTTATCTTTATTGGCTATTATGCCGGACTTTCTGATCAGTGGTAACTTGTGAGGGGGAATAATATTAGTTAACCTTAAACCTTTGCCTTCTCAAAACCCCAGGTCACCGGGGACGTCTCCCCTGGGCCTTACCTCCCTAAACAGAAAGAGCCTTCCCATTGAGGTGATAGTGGTGGGATTGGTCAGAACTAATCATCTCCCCATGTGTACCTGTCCAACGTGGTACCTATCGGTCGAGCATGATCCTGCACATCAACAGCTACGCCCTCCATGGGCTCATAAGTCACAGGGATCATAGCAATGTCAATCACATCTCATCATCAATATTATTAAACATGTGCATAATACCCCTATTACCCCAATTAAATGCTCAAAGACATTATACAAGTCTGCAATACAAGTTTGGGGAAAATGACAGGGCGTCCTATTGGGCTAGTGTCCACTGGAAAAGGAAAGTTTGCAGAAAAGACCAAATCTAAGTCATGTAAGTGGGTGATGTGGATAAGGGATGTCCTGACAATGGGTGCAGTGAAAGCAGGGGAACACAGACATTTACTTGTGGGTGCCTTTGTAGAAGGCGAGCTGCACCTGTCTTGGATGCAATTGTTTCCAAGCCCATTCATGCCTTTTATTCTTTATTCTTATTGCTTTTTCTTCAAGTAGCTAATCAGGGGACATTGTCCCTAGCGTGGTGACCAGTGGTGGCAGCATTACCCACAAGTACTTTCATAGAAATGAGAAGGTTGGCTCGTGATGAGACCCCCTTTCTCTTGGCCATGCAACCAAGGGTCACTACCCTGGCGTGGTAACCAGCTGCTAGTAGTGTCATACTGCTAGGTACCCATGGACCTAATAGGCTGGCTCGTGATGAGACCCCCTATCCTCTGACTATGTTTTGTTTTATTAATTTTATGGGTCCCTCTTGTTTCTTGCTGAGAGGCCTTTTACTGCTTTCTCGTGGATCCCTGGGCGAAGCATCTCAAGGTTTTATTTTTAGGCTTTTATCTTTTGCTAGCTTGCTTTTACCTTCTGGGCCTTTAGCCCCTTCTTCCCACAAGGCAAGGTGCAACCCTCAAATGATTGGCCAACCCAATGCCCAGACAAGTGAAATGGGGTAGATGAGCGGGAAGCAAGATGAAAAGGTTGTAATATGAAGGGAGCAAACGATGACTTTTCAGAAATCCCCCCAGTGGCAAACCAAAACCTATGGGCACAGGCTTGCTAGGGCATCTTGTCATTCCCCCCAGACATGGTCAAGTGGTCAAGTATAAGATCCAAGCATTCGCTAGAAACAAAAGGAATTAAATGCACATATTCAAAGGTTTTGAGGATCAGAGTGACACATACCATGATACCCAGACTCATTACCTCATGGAACAAGAACCATCTCTGACACAAGACCAAGTCGATGGTGATGGAAGCTGCTGCTGCTGGCAAAGTAGAGGCGCTCAAAGGGAGAAAACATGGGCCCTGCAGGGCCATGCTTAAGTCGATCTGGCTCTCGGTACTCCATGTCTAGGACCTGTGGGCCTCAAGACATAATCTCCTAGTTATCCCTAAAAGTGGGGATAACAAAGCTTAACTTGCTTGTCCACATAACATATTACAAGCATACTTGGCTTTTCTTGTTTCTCGGGCAGGTACAAACATTCTCAGCATGTACCCAAGGACTTGGAAATCTTAAACCTTTCCCGAGACTCATTTCCAAATTACCTCTTCCATCTAGCAACTTGACCTTTAGGGGCATCCATTCATACATCACACTTTTTGTCTCAATACCCCCTAGGGTCACCGAGATTCCCCCCTTGAGGTGACTACCTCACCTCTAAAGTGACGGGAATATCTGCCTAAGGTGACAGTGGGTAGGTGCTCTCTAAGTTGTCGCCATTTTGGTGGTTGGGTCGGGCTTTTCCCAAACTACAACTTGTGCAATAACAGGGCTTTGCCCAACCTACAATCTTTGTGATAGTAGGGCCCTATTTGGAGGGACTGGCATCGATCTTTTGATAAACCAAACAAAGTTTTCATTCTAAAAGGTTGTATTGTTTGATACATAAAATAGTTACAATTGTGCCTACAGTGCTACACTAAATATTAGATGGGCTTCCTAGAGGTGGATTCAAAGGCTTCACAATGTGTGGTCCTTTGTGTTTTTATTTGAACTTGTGTGCCTTTGCTTGGCTTGTTATTTATTAAGGACTACCAACAAAAGCATGTTTATCCAAAAGCAGTTTTACAAAGGAGTAGTCTCTAGTTTCTGGAAAGTTCGAAATTGTTGAACATGTTTTATGGGAGTGCATAATAGCTAGAAGTTGTTGGAATGAGGTCCAGCAACATGTTCCCGCTATCTTCCAGGGCATCATTCATTAGAGAGCTTCCCTACAGGGAGATTCTAGACATTTGGTTCTATCAATATTTATGGGGATTTGGCATTGTATTTTGGTATCTTTCATTCATTAGAGAGCTTCCCTACATGGAGATTCTAGACATTTGGTTCTATCAATATTTATGGGGCGTTGGCATTTTATTTTGGTATCTTTCATGCACTCAATTTGGAAAATGTGATTTAAGTGCATATTTGAAAACTAGGTTTTGTTTTCTCTTTCCTTGGGACCTACTGAGAAAAGGTATGCATTCAACAATTTTCCAAAGGACTTTTATTGATTGGGGAAGATAAAAATGTTGATGTGCTTGCTTACTCTAATATGATCTCAGTTCTTGTAGTGTTGAGAAAGCAATTAGACTCATTGTATGCACTTTCCTTATCTATTTTATATGTATTTGCTATGTTAATATAAGAAGTATTTCCAGAAAGGAAAGTAAGGATGTAATATGTTAACTGAGGAAATTATTTTCCCACTTCCAATACTTCACTTGAATCCCCTTAATATCCCTAAGCTTTCTTGATGATATCCTCTTGATACTTTCCTACACACATGCTTTCATAAATACTGTTATCCCCGATATCTAGGGATAACTAGGAGATCATGTCTCGAGGCCCACATGGTCCTAGACATGGAGTACCGAGAGCGAGATTGACTTGAGCATGGCCCTGGAGGGCCC
>JZKD02S1629523.1:48221-59503 GCA_000966675.3 Picea glauca
TTCTTTATATGATAAGTAATATTTACATTCTTTACATTATCATACATATGAGCACCAACTCATAATGAGGCTACAACCTCTATTTTGCAAGCTGCTACTTGCTGAGAGCACCAACTCTCTGTTTTCTCTAGCACCCGCTAGAAGGAAGCACCAACTCCCTGGTTTATCTAGAACCAACTAGAAGGAAGCACCAACTTCCTGGTTTCTCTAGCACCAACTAGAAGGAAACACCAACTCCCTAAGTGTTTCCAGCACCAACTGGATGGAAGCACCAACCTCCAATCATACAGGCACCAACCTGTAAAACAGAGAACAAGAGTTCTCCCTTGCACCACCCTGCCACCCTGGTTTCTCTGGCTGCAACCAGATGGAAGCTACAACTCCCTGTGTTCAAGCACCCACTTGAACTTTTGAGGACAACAGTCCTCCCGAGCACCTCCCAACCTCCCTAAAATATCAATTCTTTGTTACTCAAACTTATTACAGTGATATAATTTTCAACAATGGCTTACCAGACTCATCATTGTTCTGCTGCATTTCGTTACTCTGTCTGCCTCATTGCCTTCCTGCACACCTCACTTGCGCTGTCTGTTATTATGACTTTTAAGCTCTATGTGACATACCCATTCACTGCACAGATCCTCTTCTGTTCAATTCAACTGTTGCACTCTCCTTCTTCTTCACACATGAATCACCTTCACCGGCTACAATCACAGCAAACTCCAACGGCAACAACAACCCTTCTCTTCTTTGTACCGTGTATATATAGCTTCTGTGTATCTTGTGCATGCAATATTCTCCATTCCTCTACATGCTCAAATCGCGCCAATCTCCTCAACCTCTCGAGTTCTCTGCGTGATCATCATCGTAACTCTTCAGCTTCTCTAGCCGTTTTCCCACGCATTCAACATCACTGGATGTTATGCTGAGATTCTTCAGCCTCTCTGGCAGTTGAGACTCTTTGTCTTCTCTGTGATAGTCGAGCTCACCTTCTTTGTTTCAGTTACAAGCCTTAATGCTCATCAACTATCAATCGCCTCCACTGGCATCTTCATCCCTCTCAGAGACTCTTCACTCCCTTTGTCAGTCATCCCGTAGTGTCTTCGAGTCCTCTGGCAGAACCCATCAGCGGTTTCTGGCAGTTACACTGGATCATGCTACAGTTTCCCTCTGATCTTGTTCAAATTCATCTGCACCATTGGATTGAATCCATGGGGTCTTGCATTTATTTCGACATTTCGGCATTTCGACATTCCTGTGGCCAAGTGTCTCGACACTTCATATCGCGATCTCCGAAGCTCCGATACAGATATTTTCTGTGCTAGCTCCTTCCTCTATATGACCATGGCTATGAATAAGAGCTTTCGCGATTTCACATTTCATGAATCTGGAGATGAATCATCTCGACTCTCCAAGTCGCGATCCGCGAAACTTCGAGATGGAGCTGAGATCAACGATCCACGATCTCGATGATTCTACGGTCCAGATCTCATCGTGAATTTGCATCTCGCGATTCCTTCGATAGAGGTTCTTGTCACACCAAGTCACGACAGGCGAAGCTCCGAGATGGAGTATGATCAACAGTCCCGAGATGATCTCTATTTAACAGCTGCAATTGAATCGCGAAATCGCATATCGCGATTTCGGGGTTCTTGTTGTCAAGTGTTTTTGTCATTTCAAAGTCCCGATCCCCGATACTCCATGAAGAGAATCAACGGTCCAGATCACTTCTTAATTTGACAGCTGCAAATACGTCGCGATATCGCATATCGCGATTTCAACATTTCTGTTGCACTATTTACTTGCCTCTCCATCTTGTGATCCCCGAAACTCTGCAGACGTCACACATGGATTGACATGTGTTGAATACTCCCACATGTCACTCTGATTCATGACTTACATGTGCCTGAAGTGTTGAATCAGCCTGACACCTGTCATTACCTGGTTGTTCCACGTGTCCCTAGCTGATGTGGTTTGCTGACGTGAGTTGGGTCGACGGTTTAGATCACTTCTTGGTCTGACGGTTCAGATTCAATCGCGATTTTGCATATCGTGAAATCGGGGTTCTTTATGCATTGGTTTCTTTGCCTCTCCAAGTCGCGATCCCTGAAACTCCGATACGGGCCATAATCAACGGTCTAGATTCATTCTCGATTTAATAGCTGCGATTGCATCGCGATATCACATATCGCGAAATCGGGGTTCTTGAGGTCAAGTGATTTTGTTATTTCAAAGTCCCGATCCCCGATACTCCATGCAGAGGATTAACGGTCCAGATCTCATTCTCGATTCAATGGCTGTGATTGAATCACAATATTGCATATCACGAAATAGGGGTTTTTGATGTCAAGTGTTCTTGTCACTTCAAAGTCCCGATCCCCGATACTGACTGGAATTAGCGGTCCAGATCAAAGCTTGATCTGACGGCTCGGATTTCATTGCGATTTTTCATATTGTGATTGCGCCCACTTCTCCTTGCACTTTAAGGATCGTGCAGGTTCTCCTCGATCCAACGGTGGTCGGGTCCTATGCTTGGATCTAACATCTGAGATCTGTCCTCCTTTTTAGCACGCTCTTCTTGTCTATATTCAGATCTGGCGGCCCTCGTTTTGTCGGGATTTCACCTTGGCTTTTCCCGATGGTAAACCTCGTGCAGCTCCTGTCCGATCTGATGGCTGACGGGATTTCTGAATGAGATCCAACGGCTGTGGATCTCTATCTTCCTTCTCTTCTGCAAACTCCTATATCTTGAGCTTTGTTGCGCGCGTGATCCTCGACTTTGTTCCTCATGAGATTTCACTTCCGAATCCCCAAGGGATTCTTGGACTTCTGCGCCTCTGCAGAGTCTTCACATGCACACTCTGATCCTACCATCTTCACTGTTGTACTTAAGCCATCATCACTACTGTACTTTCCATCAATGACAAGTCTACGTTGCCTGAAAAACATGCCATGAATCCTTTGTACATTCTTCCTGTACCCATGCCATCTTCATTGCTGTACTTGCCATCAATGACAAGCATATGCTACCTGTTAAACATTTCCAACAAAACATTTGTGTGTAAAATGATTTAGGGTGTGTGCCATTAAATAGGCCACCCCTCTTAATAAAATCCCAATATTAGTGGTAACTTATTACTAATTTTAGGAGGAATCTCACTAAATATGGAACATTGGTATCATAATAAATATTTTAGTTATGGTTTGTTTAAACAAACCTTAACCATGACATGTTGGCTAGTGCAGGTTGCTAAAGTTGTTGGCATGGTGAGAGATCGATGGTTCAAAAACCCACGAACTCATATTTTGATGTCATATTGTTTTATTATTGTGGTTATAATTATGCCGAAGGCATATCTTAGAGACAAGTTTTGTAGAAAACCTATCATTTGGTTGACAATTTTTCTAACACCAGTTTTGTCTGAAACCATCCCTTGAAACCTCCTTATTTCCACCACCTCATATTCCTTGACATATTACATCTAATTAATATTGTATCGCATCTTTAATGCTTCCACTTGCATTTTTTATCTACCTCCCATTAATGCACAATAGCCCCGCAATGCCACCACCTTATTCTGGTCACCGCAGTTAAAATTTCATCGTCAGACAATGCCCCATTTCCACTATCTCCCCTCAGATATTTCCCTGCCAGAACACCCATTGTAGCTGGGCGGGCCTCCCTGACACTTGAATCTGAGTCCTTGAGCCTCTTGATTATGTGGATCACTATTTTTGTCAGGTGAGGAGACACCAAATCAGTGTGAGTGATCGCCAACATGCCCAGGAGCCTAATGCATTCCTTGCAAACAATTCCCTTCTGCTTGAAATTTGTGTCGTAGAGGCAATTGAGGCATGTTGTGATGGCTTCTGGTCAGAGAGTTTGTATGATTCTTTCCAAGTCCTCCATTGCTATCTCATGTGTGTCTTGATCTGTGATATTGTTGAGGGAGATGAGAATCCTCTGCTTGAGCTCGATCATGGAGAAATGGGATGTTGGGACTCCGGATATGCATGTGTTGGGAGGCCTCTCTTTCTCCTGCTTCGCCTACACCATCTCCATTCTGCAAATATAAATTGAGGTGCAGCGGGTATGGGCAGTTTTGGTGAAGTTTGTAGAGATTTATATGGGTTTGGGTTTGAAGAAGATTTTGGTATTTTTGGAAGCTTTGCTCGCTAAGTTCGTTTGTCACTCGAGTAGTTTCGAACAAGCCAGAAATGCGATGTGAATTAGGGGAAGCTTACCCTTGCTCTTATTCTGAACCCTCATTTTCAATTTTTCATAAATCACGACAGCCATGAATTCATTGTCCCCAATATGGTAATCAAATTTCTTCATTTTAGTATTCTACTAGAACCCAGATTCCTCTTGGAGCTCAAGCTTCTCAAAGGATTCTTAGGAGATCTGCAGAAACAAGACCTGGGGGGACAATTAGCACAATCTCTGTGCAAGCACACAGATGACAACGATGCCATGAAATTTCTTGAAGTTTTCTTAAGGGTGTCCCAAAATCGAATCCCATCGAGGCAAAATTGCAGAAGACATGTTGCGACCCTTGCTGGGGATTCGAGTTCGAATTATGAGGCAACCCAGCGAAGGGTGACAAATTGTTCTCAGGCAATGGGGCCTCCGCCTACTGGAAAAGATAGTTGTTTCTTCCTTCTATATTTTGAGGAGGACTAGGTTTAAGGTTCGAAAGCATTGCCTGTCGATTCATTCTACCACTAAGGCTGCCAACTTGACTTGAAACCGCGAAACCGCAATCTCATCAGGCGGCGGAGGAGGAGGATGCTTCTTGGATGATTTTTTAACAACAGAGGGAAAACAAAAAGGATCAATTCGTTTATTTCCTATTCCAGTAGCATGGAAAATAGCTTGGAGAAGAGCAACAACACCAATTCTCTGGAAAGAGACATTGTTTTATGATCTCCATGCAATGTCGCCTTACACAGTGATACAATTATGCAACGTTTTCCATATCCATTATATTGAACATACCAGTGAGTAAATTATGATTTTTTTTCTTCCTTTTGCTTTGTGTACGGTGAAAATGTGGGGGTCATATCTCAGTTTTTGAAAATTTTGAGTGCATTCCACGATCTGTACCTATTTGCCAAAAACAAAATCCACATGGTATATCTGGTTATGGTGTAGATCATCTGGACTTTTAACTCTTGTTGCAACAAGAGGTCTTGTTTAAAAATGACGGTTTTAATAATGATAATCTTTGATTTTGTTTTGGTTTTTTTTTTTGCGAAGTGTTTTGGGTGTTTTGTAAACTATGAATATCTGTAGCATGGATTGATTTAAATGTGTGTGACATTTAATGAATTACAATGGGGAAATTTTGAAACGGATATTTCATACTTGTATATCAATTTATCTGTGGTTGTATCTTGTTTAACTGCTTTTAGTAAGCTGAGAGGCAGATTGGTATGTTTTGTGTAGGGTTTTTTTCTATTATATGAAATAGTTGGATGGCTTTTGTTACCGATAAACTAATATCCAACAGTGCTTGCAATACGACATATTTAGAGCATGGTCCTGATAAATTTCTCATATCGTATAAGGGGCATTCATACCCTCATTAGTGATGATAATTACCTGAGTCTCCCATCCAAGTTGATTACTTTTGACTTTTGAGGTGCTACCTAAGGATATTACTACTATGCATTTTTTAAATTGTAAATTTATGTAATTTTCCGAAATTGTTTCCTGATTCTTTTAGGTTAATGTGGAGACTGATGAGGTCTATGCACAGATGACTCTTCAACCTATCAATACTTGCATGACTCCTACCAAGAAATCAGGATTTGGTGAAATATTTTTTATCATTTTTCAATTTTAATGTTTACTAGGGGCAGTTGGCCTTCGTGTAGTTTACTCTTCTGCTGTTCACACAGAGAAAACTAGAATCATTGCCAGCTGCATCTTTGTAGTAGGATTCACACATGTTTCGCTTGCTTATGCACATTGCTTGCACATATGATCTTTCATATCATAGCATGGACAACTACAATTTTATTTTTTTTCAGGTGGGCACAGAGTCGACGAATGTTATTGATTATCTGTAACATTTTATCCTAAACTTTAGTTGTTTCATATACACATAATTGGTGACAAATTCTATAATACATAGACGACTATAGTGCTGATGGATGCATGCTTCTGCAGACATGGCAGTCACAAATGTGGGGAGTGGAACTGTCTTCCCATGAATACAGTCAGCATGGACAAATCTTAACACACAACCATTGTGTGTAGTCATGGATAATTTCGTCATTGCATAGTATTTTTGTTTGCATTGTTGATAGCAGGTTTTATGTCTGATTTTGTTCCATTGGATTTTCAGGAGTCTCAAGTCTTTATCCTGAAAGCTTGTTTTTCAGGTTAATTTGTTTCCTTTGGACACATCCATAAAAGACAACAAAAGCTTTTCTTAGCCATTTTTTTTCACCGTTAGTGACCGTACAAAGGAATAGCTAGCATAAGTTGTTGTAAATTGTCAGTTATCATGTCTTTGTATGCCTTACAAATTGCTCTTTGTGGATGGACGAGTAAAACAATTATTAAGTAAATGCCAATTTTATGTACCTCTTGTATCTTTTATGGAAGAAGTTATTCAAATATTCATGTTTTCCTTGGGAAAGCATATTGTGTAGATGTTTTCCTTGAGAAATCATATTGTGTACATGAGCACATTTCCAACTTTCTCTCATTCACACATAATCTAGAGTCAGGACATGATATTTGGTGTAACTAGAAAAAATAAAATTAATGTCGACATTTGATTAAATGCATTTGAGGGTACTTCTAGGTATGTACATGTTCAAGAAAGAAAAGAGAATGCACAAGGAATATTTGCTCTGAAGCAATATTAACAATAATATAATTTTATTTCCCTTTTGATAATGGGAAAATATTATTTGTACATTTTATGTTATACATTTATTACCTTCAGGTTTATGGTGTACATTACCATATGTAGCTTGCTCTTCAATATTAGAGTTGTATCGGTATGAACATGTATGGTGACTGAACATACTCATTTTCATATTTCATTCCAATTTGGCCACTGGTGACTTGGATTCTTGATGTGGTATTCGAGTTGTATCGATATCAACATGGATGGCCACTAAACATACTCATTTTCATATTTCATTCCAATTTGGCCATTGATGACTTGGATTCTTTATGTGGTTTTTTATAAGGAAAATGAGTAAAGAGAAGCCTCCAGAAATGTAGACAAATTTTATGGCAAAGTATTAGCAAGGCAAATTTTAAATTTGAGATCAATTATTATTGAAATTATAATTTTTTATAAATTATAATATGGATCAGATTCAATATTTATAATAATTTCGTTCAATCATATTTTGTTTGTAGTTTTTTAATTAAAAAATTTTAATAAAAAATCTACAAAGTAACTTATATCTTTACATTTTCATAATTTGTGCTTCAATACTTTAATTTTAAAATTTAATTTTGAAGATATATATATATATATTTTTTAATATAATTATTTTTCAAACATTGCATATATAAAAATTGCAAAAAATTTACTACAGTTAAGTTATATATAATTGTGTGTGTGTGTGTCTATATATATATATATATATATATATATATATATATATATATATATATATATAATACTGTTAGTTTGGACTATAAAACATTATAATTATATCTTTATGTACACACAAATCTAACAAGATATATACTGCAATAAATATACTTTAGGACCGTGATTATTGCCATTTGTCATAAAACATAGTCTAAACGTTCTATCTTTTGGTTTTTTTTCGGCTATTTTTTCGTAAGATTTTGTCCGACTATTTTTCTTGTTAGATTTTATGCATTCAAAAATTCAATTTAAACAACAAGAAATAACAATTTTGCTTAGATTTACATGGCCAAATTCTGGTAAAAAAAGATAAAATGTTTAGTGAACGTGGTTATCATAATCGTCGTGTAAGACCATGCTAAGTATGTCACGAGTCTGGTGTACAAATAAGGAGTCAACAAAGGTTAATGGTGTCGTGACGATGACGTATGTTGTTGAAAGTGGATTATATTTATTATGATGTACTATTCTTAACACATACACGGAAGTGTAAAAAAAGTACAGATTCACAACTTGGCAGGATAGAATGATATGCACCTTTGAGTTGAACTCGTTTCAAAGTGCAGTGATTAGAATTTCTACACAAACAAATATTAAATTTGTTTTTTTTTACGATGGACAAGGTTGTAAATTTTGCTTATCTTAGTGATGGATGTGAAATTTTCAATTGGGTACCATCACTTGGTTTTTCAGAGTTACTAGGAAATTTTGCGTAGTGGTTGCCTATGTAGTTTTAATAGAAGTTATATAAATTTTTTAATTATTAGATTCATTACTTTAATGCAAAAAATATTTCAATTACAAATGATTTTTCATTCTATTCCCAGTGGTCCTTTCTTTACCATTTTCAAAAACATGTACCAAATTGATTTCAATGATGTCACTATATCATATCTATCCCTTTATATCGTTTGAAAGTGACATGGATTTCAAAAATAATATTTTTGAAATGGATTTGTTTTTCTTCACCTTATAGGTAAAATACCAAATTTCTTTAATGTATTTTGTTTTTTTGTTTGTCAGCGTTAATGTAATGGATTTAGTAAATAGATTGATCTTTGCAAAATCAAAGATAAATTACTTTTTTTGAGTTAATGCAATGGATTTAGTAAATAAATTGACCTTTGAAAAATCAAAGATAAATTATACATGTTTGGATTCAAACAAAGACTTTTGCATTACATATAAATCCATTATTGTTGTTAAGAACATTGAGAACTTTGTCAATAACATGGATAGTATTTAAATGTGACTTCAAGTAAGCAATGTTGAGCAAAATGCATAGCTTCACCAACAATGTGGATGACCTATCCATAACCAAATAGTATACTGAATAATGTTGAGAAAAATAACTACTTCATGAAGAACATGGATATCTTTAAAAAATAATTAAATTATTTCTAATAAATAAAAAACATGTATCTAGAGACATGCACAAACTGAGGATAGATGGTGCTTTAGGGGCTTTATGTAGGGTCTTTGATTATGGATAATAGTGGGCACACTATTTAGATGGACACAAAGGTTTGAGGTAAAAGGTTGTGATGCCAAACATTGTTTGTCTACCTAATGGACAAAGTGGTAAAAGGTAGACAAACCTCATTAAAATAGTGAACCAACTACAAATACAATAATTTTAATTGCAATATCTTTATAATCTCAATTAACAATATTAATATGAAACCTCCCTTGAAGTTCAAATACAATCATTTTAATTGCAATATCTTTATAATCTCAATTAACAATATTAATATGAAACCTCCCTTGAAGTTCAAATACAATCATTTTAATTGCAATATCTTTATAATTCTAATTAACAACATTTATATGAAACCTCCCTCAAATTACTTGGGCATTCCCATTTCATTATTTTTTTTAATTCAAATAATCGGGTCCTTTTAAAAGGATTAAACCCTCTAAATCAAAGTAAAACAAAGTTACATGTCATAGTTATCAACATTGGATTAAAACTCCAATTTTCCTCTCAAATTATATTTTGCAGAAAATAGTTTTTCAAAAGTTTAATGAAGATCTTATCAAAGTTCCTCCAATAGATAAAGTTTGTGCCAGATGTAGAATCAATTTCTACCTGCTTAATAATAAAAAAATGCAAGTGCCTTTTATATAAGGCCTAAATTTCTATCCCTTTTTGGCTCTTAACATATTTAGCTTCCTAGTCTTGTTTTGAAAAGCTGATAGGTTGCCCCAAATTTTCAATCTCTCTTCTCAATAATTTTAACACTAAAAGGTTTAGTTGTTTTTTTTAAATGTACATATTAGTTGAAATGTAATTTATTCAACAAAAATGGTAGTATGCCTTTTATGTTTGGTTGGAAAGCTTTGAAGAATATATTCATACTTTATTGAAGAATAAATAACTTGGGTTGTATTGACATAGATTTGACAAGGGATATTGAAGCATGAATAACTTGAGGGAAATTTGCATATTAATATTGTTAATTGGAATCATGAAGTTATTGCAATTAAAATGATCTTACAATTGACTAAGTTCCATCAAACAACTTGTTTTGGGTGAAAAATTCGTATTTTTTTCTAAGATGTATTTCCTTGAGAAGAAGCAAGCAAAGCTGACTTGCTAGAAGGTGATGATGAATAGTGTAAAGAATGCACCTTTAAGATTCTCAGATAAGGACACAACAATTGCTTGGTTAAAAATGCTTGAAAACAAAAACAAATTACACAAAGTAAATTACTTTTAATTACATGGTCGTTTTTGAAATACAAGGATATGCTCATTGCCCCTGCCCTTATCCTATAGTATACAAATGCACCTCAATCACTGTCCAAGGCAATAGTTATAAGGACCATTTGGATCTCCTCACACAAACATATGCCTACAATTTCATTAATTTGTATGTATAGAACCGTTTCACATACACCACTTATGGGCCTGAGCTTTTGATAAATAATAAAGAGGCTTGTCTTAAGCTTAAAGAAAGAAAGCACTTTAAAAAACTTGAAAAACCTACGAAATAAGTGAATCACCCATTTCCCTGCATTAAAACCTACAAAACACATGGTGTAATACAATTTAAAAATGTAATACAATTAAAAAAATCAATCGCTAATTAGACGTACCATTTGATCTAATTTCAATCTCATGGAAATATGTTATTCATGATGAAAGGTGAGATGCACTAAGGACAATGACAACAACTTAAAGACAAAAAGTTGAAATCCCAAAATCCATTCCGTGCAAGAATTATGTATTCAATCTTAGATCATTGATTGCATATGATTATGCCTTACTAATTAAAAAGCAAAGAATCCTTCCCCATATAGGTTGCTTTTCTATACTATTTCTTTCTCGTCATAAAGCCATTGTGAACATGATTACATGGATGTGATCTCATATGTTTTTGTATAGGGCTTGTGGGTGTAGCAAAGTCGAGTACAATAGGCCCTTGGGTAGCCCTCATAGTTGTTGTGTGTATACAAATATTGGCTAGAAATTCATACAACTTTACTGTGGGGATGAAGCAAACACTTGGATACAATCAAGTACAACGGAGCAACTTGTTTATACTCAAAATATCTCAATAAACATCCAAATAATTTTGAAATTGAAATTAATTGTAAATACTTTTCTTTACATAAACTTTATAGAATAATGCTTTCGTTGGTTTACCTTCA
>JZKD02S1629523.1:59553-74579 GCA_000966675.3 Picea glauca
AGACGTACCATTTGATCTAATTTCAATCTCATGGAAATATGTTATTCATGATGAAAGGTGAGATGCACTAAGGACAATGACAACAACTTAATGACAAAAAGTTGAAATCCCAAAATCCATTCCGTGCAAGAATTATGTATTCAATCTTAGATCATTGATTGCATATGATTATGCCTTACTAATTAGATCCTGGATCACTCTTTGACCTATGCCATCAATATTTCATTTATGTTGGATTTTATAGCTTCGACATTCGACCAATTAGATTGTAGCGACATGATTGGTCATATTTTTGTAGACCATGCTAAAAACTCCCCTTCTTGGTTGCAATTTCACGAGTATAATAGACGATCCAACAATTTCTCTCCTATTGATCATGTTTGAAAGCTGCCACAACTCCCATATCAACTACTCCACATGTAGTGTGTTCAATTCCCTGTATTAGTACATGACTTCCAATAAATTCATTTCCTTAGTACAAATCCATAAATTTGATCAATGATTAATAAAACAATATGCCTTCTCATTACAATGTCAATTTTTCCCTCTAACTTGCTAGAGATTAATGCCCAAGGCAATTGATGAATCACCATTGTAAATTCCAATTATCATTTAAATCAAACGCATGTCCAAGGCAATTGATGAATCACCATTATAAATTCCAATTATCATTTAAATCAAACACATGCCATAATATGACAATGTAAAAAGAACAATAAATGACATTTATCCTTTTTTGTCCAAGAAAAAATTATCTCAAATTTATATAGTGTATAAATTCCTTTACAAATCACAGATGCAAGATCTGAAAGAGAGAAAAAATAAAAACAGTCCAAGAGCATGGAAGAGACAGTATAGGGAAGAAACATCACTGGCTTCAGAAAAACTATTCAAGAAATTGATAGTGTAGCTTGAAAGGAAAAAAGAGGCAGGAAATTCTAAGCAAAGTGCTTGCAAAACTACAATCAATCCACAAAAAGATCACGTCCTTCTCACATTTCAAAGATATTAAGAAAAGAGATAGGGCTTTCTTTCCCATTGTCCCAGTGAAAAACCAAAAGCCTTCCTTCTACTTCATTAAGCGCCCTCTTTGAGAGCGAGTCGGCCTCTTTATTGTGGTCCCTATAAATATGTTGGAAACTAATATCTTTAAAGTTTTTTTCCAAATCCATCGTTTTTTGTTTCCAGCAATCGATATTTACCGCTTGGAGGTTTCTTTTAAGATTAATACAGTCAATAATAACTTTCGAATCCCCAAGGATTTGTAATTTGTTGATCGACCAGAAAGTTGCCAGAGTGAGAGTCGCTGCCCATAAACCCATGAGTTTAGCTTTAGTATTTGATCTCGCTCTGTAGTTAATGAACCACTTGGTGATCCTCGACGGATGAGTCTTGAAGATGTTGCCAGCTCCGCAACATAGACCATTTGACTGTGCTGCACCATCAAAACAAGCTAAGGTGTAACCCTCAGCCTGAGTAATCTCACAAACTTTGTTTGGGAAGACTTTAATAGTGGATGGCTACCAGGAGAAAGAAGCCAAGATCCTGTGAACAAAAGAGAAAAGGGAGGGGGAGCGATCTTCAAAGAGCACCTTGTTTATTTCAATCCATAAATGCCAGCAAGCGAGAGCAACCAAACTAACAGGGACAGATTTTTCCGAAGACCACACAGTGAAGCAGTCCGAGACTGTGGAGCCGTTCCACTGTAGATTTAGAGAAAAATGGTTTTTTAGGCACTGCCAAACTTCCCTCATGAATTTGCAATGGATTAAGAGATGATGAATGTCTTCTAAGGAGCGATTGAAAATTTTACATACCCCCGGGCCTTCCCAGCCTTTCTTCCGGAGCGTCTCCCAGGTGAGGACTTTTTCTTTAGCTGAAAGCCAAATAAAAAGTTTTATTTTGAGTGGAACAGGCCACTTCCATAGTCTTTGAATCCAGAAGATTTCAATGCCATAATCCAGTAGATGAAGAAGAGCAATATAAATGTTTTTAACTGTTAAGACCCTCGATGCATCTCCTCCAGCCCATAGAAGTAAATCTGGTTCGTTTTGTAGAGAGATACCAACACTCCTTAGAGAAGTTGTATAGGTGTTCCATTTGATGGAAGCCTCACCGCTTAATCCTAACAAATCACTGCTCAACCAATTATCCGGTAGAGGGAAGTCACGCATAGGATCTCTCACTTGAGCCAGCCTAAAAAAATTTAAAGAAAATAACTGAGATCGCGTAGTTTCTGAGAGGATAGAGAGATCCTCCAACCCAAGGATCTTGTCCCTTCTAATCGAAATAGCAGAGCCCGAACCGGGCCTCCATCTCAGCCAATGAAGGATCACAGAAAATGAATTAGTCAGACCCTTCCAGAAAGAGGACGCTCACTACTGGAAATGAGAGGACTTTCGAATCCAGTCGAGAAATGGCAAGTTCCCCAGATATTTGTCAACAATGATTCAATGCCAAATGCTATCAAGAGTAAGCGCTCTCCATAATGAGTTTTCCAGAAGAGTCGTGTTGAAGAGTGAGAGATTTTTGAGCCCCCATCCCCCTGCCCTTAAAGGTCTTGACAAAATATCCCAACTGCACAGGTGGAAATGGTGTTTTTCGTTTTGCCCACTCCACAAGAAATTGAAAGAAAGCCTATGTAGACTGTAGTTTAGTCAGGATATTACAAGGGATCCGCTCCAACGACATCCAGAAGACAGAGAGGCTTTATAACACTGTTTTAACTAGGACAAAGCCCTCCCAGAGCCAACCACTTATTACACCAAAAGCCGATTTTCCTTTCGATTTTTTCCACCAACCAACACCAATCTTCGGATTTTGTTGCACCAAGTTTTAGCTTATAACCAAGGTACTTGAATCCTTGACTCAAATCAACGAAGGTAAACGTTTGAAGTATGTCTAGGATCACTATCCACTCTGCAGGATCAATCTTTGACATTAAGAGAACATCATCAACAAACATTAGATGAACAATTTTTAAAAGCTTTGAAACCTTTATACCTGAGATAAGATGTTCATAGATGCTTTTAGATAGCAGCAAGATGAGTCCTTCCATTATCATGATAAACAGGTACGGAGAGAGTGGGCATCCTTGGCGGAGCCCCCTCTCACTCTTGAAAAACTTTGTCGCCTCTCCATTTATCAACATAGCAAAATTTGCGCTAGTTACACAGGACATAACCCAATCAGTTATCTTAACTCCAAATCCCACTGAAAGCAAGATCAGCCTTAAGCACTCCCAGTCTATGCTATCAAAATCTTTTTTGAGATCCAGCTTCAAAACCAGGGACTTAGAATTTTTTTTTTTAATGCTGTGAAGGCTTTCATGGGCTACACCAATAGCATCCTAAATTATTCCGCCCTTCATAAACCCCAGTTGTTTAGCAGAGAGACATATTTCTAAAATTAGTTTAATCCGATTAGCAAGAAATTTTGAAATTACCTTATAAATAAGGTTGCAAAGAGAGATTGGGCGGTAGTCGTTGAAAGATGTCGAGTTATTTTCCTTTGGGATCAAAGCTAGGAAAGTGGAATTTAAGCTTCCAAAGATCTTACCTTTTTTTAGAGAATCCTCCACCATCTGAAGAAGGTCATCTCCCACAAGATCAAAGAAGAAGATGAAGAACTCAGATGTCCATCCATCAGGGCTTGGGCTTCTCTCTTTTTTGAAGTGATCCAAAATTGCTTTTAATTCCAGCAAAGTGACAGGTTTATAGAGATCAACAACTTACTCCTCAGTAACCATTTTTGGGTAGAGGCTAGAGATATTGATTATCTCATTTAAGTTGGGTATTTTATTTGCTTTGAAGAACTATTCAAAATGAGAGGCCGCATCCTCTTTGATCATTTCCTGTCCAGTTAGGATACTACCATTTTATTTTGTGATCGTCCAAACATACTTTATGTTCCTGTTAAAACTAGCCACCTTGTGGAAAAATTTTGAGTTTGAATCTCCACTTTTTAACCATGTAGCTCTGCTACGCAATCTCCAGCTATTTTCCTCCCCACGAAGAAGGGCGTTTCTGTTGCATTCTAGCTCACTAAGGCACCTATTCTCCTCCACAAATAAGGCAGAAATGGTGGACTTTTGTATGAGTAGGTTGATGTCGAATTCCAGTTTACTTAGCAAGTAAGTTTCTTTCGCCTTTTTAGCTTTATACCAAGATTTTGTTTGCGATTTAAGTTCCTTTAATTTCCATACAATATGCAATTGAGGGTTTTCTTCCTGCAAAAAACGTGGATCCTTCCAAACGCTATGAACTAACTTTGAGTAATCAGAATCCGATAGCCAGTGAAGATTGAACTTGAAAGGAAACGCTTTGAAAAAAGGAGGGATTTCCATTTGAAATAGAATGGGGGCGTGATCGGAAACAAATGGGAAATCCACCCAAGATCTAGATAATCTTGCCACAGTCAAAAGACCTTCAGAGACAAAAAAATCTGTCCAGACGTCTAGCAATTGCTTCAGAGCCAGAACGCCCGTTTCGCCAAGTGGGGACCAACTTTGTCGGCTTGATATTGATCAATTTCTTTGAAGCAAATAGGTCCCTGTAAAATGCTTTGTTTGAACCAGACAAGAAGGTACCTCTCCAGTTTTCATCTGCAGAAATAATAATGTTCAGGTCACTGGCTAGAATAAGATTCAGAGTGGAGAGGATACCACTGTTTGCTAAGGAAGTCTAGAACTTCTTACGGTCATTACATGGCCCATAAAAATTGAGAAAATCCATCTCCTGGTTAGTAGATAAGCAATGACCAACTAACAAAATTCCTCCAATCGTCAGGAAAGGAGCCAAATTGAACCAACAAGGGTCCCATGCAACTAGCAGGCCTCCAGAATTTCCAATGGAATTTACAGTCGACGAGACCCAAGTAGGGAGGAAAAGATGCAAGAAGTCTCTAGATTTTTGTTCATCTGAGAGGGTCTCTTGAAGAAAAATAATATCAGGCCTCAAACGTTCTAGCAATCTACGGAGATAGGCAGCTTTGAGGGTGCTTCCAATCCCTCAAATATTTAAAGAAATCATTAACATCACTTGGTCCTCGCCAAGGCCTTCAATGCTCTAAGGGCCTTTCCATCCTGTGAGGGATTGACAAATACATCAGGTTGAGAATTTAAACTCACATTTTTCTTTCTGGAACTTCGCGTCTGTAAGGGGGAGAGTTCAGTGCCAATACCTTGCGACCAAGCAAATGCTTTACTTCCTTTGCCTATATGGTGAGAGGAGGAGGTGCCAGTCTCCGCTAAGGGATCGATGAGCTTCTTTCCACAATAGATGGGTAATAGGAAAGAGTTTTCTGGAAGAAATGGAAGGGAAGATGGAGAGTTCAGAAGAGAAGAGAGGCTAGTGACATCCTCCTCAAACTCCTTGAAGCTTGGCAAAATCAGGGGGGAGCCAATAGGTTCCAGGGAAGTGGAGGGGAGGCTAGGATGCCTAATCGGAGAAGAAACTAGAGAGTGGTTCGGGTGGGAGGAAGGAGCGAGGTTCGACGAGGTTTCTAAAATAGAGGGAATGGAGCCAGCCATAGGGGGGTCGAGAGGAGATGGGAGGGAGGGAACAGAAGAACAGGGCTCAAGGGGAGAGGTAACAACTTCAGGGAGGGGTGCCTTTGCAGAGGTGGTAGAAGATAGCCAAAGGGAGCTGTTTATAGCTTCCTTATCTTCAACGGACAAGGACTTAAAAAGGAGAGGGCAATGTTGTTTTAGCTTTCTTGACAGAGACTCTTCCTGCTCTTGAAAATATGAGGAGGAAAGTTCAGTGGGAACCTCCAAAAAGTTTAGGGAAGGCTCTTCATCCATAAAGTCTGGAGGATTTAAGAGTAAGTCAGATTCTTTAGAGCGTTCGACCAAAACCTTTCCGGGGAAAACATGACGGAGGTGACCTGTTCTGCCGACAACGGTTGCAGTGGAAGGGGAGCCCGAGATAGTCCAGCGTCTGAGCAATATTTCGCCCTCTCCATTCAATTTCAAGGGTTTCTGGTAAACCAACAAAAATCTCCATCTCGACCAAAACTTTGCCCATTTTCCTCTTAGAATTCGCAAGTATCTATGTATCTAGAATAATGAATTTTCCCAAAGAATCGCCTATAGATCGAAGTGGTCCTTCATTCCATAGGAACAAGGGAAGGCTCGGTAGTAGAACCCAAAGATTCTTGTGCTGAAAAAAGTCAGTATCAGGGTTAAAAGCGATTATCTAGTGCTTGAGCATGAGGCTACTTCCATCGAAAACCCACAGAGAACTCAATAACAGAGAGACATCCTCTGGTGACTTGCAGATAAACCCAAGCCACCCTTTTTTGAGATAGAGGATCTCAGGGGAGTAACCTATGAGAGGAGACCAATGATGTTTGATCAAGTCCTCAAGAGGGTGGTTGCTCAGCATTTTATAAGAGATTCAACCCACAATACCGCAGAGTGACATTCTGCACGTATCTTCTAAGCCCACGTCGTCTCCCAACACCATATGCTTAGCCTTTCTATTTGATTTCCACTCCTTTCGACCGTAAGAGGCAAACTAAACCGAGGTAGACTGGAGCTTGTGAAAACTCGGAGGAGAAAGGAAATTTTTACAACCTGAAAGAATAGAGGAAGGAGGAGCCTTTGGACAGGGGGCATCAGTAAGGGAAGGGATTGTCACAGAGGCTCTGACAGCAGTCAGTGAAGGAGAAGACAGTCTAGCGGGTATCTCGGCGGGAAGGGGAGACTTGTTTGAAATGTAGGGAACTCTAGAATGATTACTCTCGAGAGAGTCAACTTTTTCGAAAAGTCCCACTTGCCTCCAGGTAACCTCATCAGATGGGTGCATGAGGTTATTTAAATGTCTATCCATTTCAGATAAAGAGTTGGTATCCATCCAAGCCCACTAGCATCCACAACAACGACACTGACGGGTAGCTCAGAGCCAAGAAAAAAAAACAGGAAAGGAAGGCAGCTTCAGGGTCAACCACAGATCCCTAAGCGCCAGAAAACCTGGACAAGAAGACAAACTTGAGACACAAGGTGATAGGTAAGGCACAGAGAGAGATAAAGGGACACTAAGAAGCAGGAAAACAACACTAAAAACAAGTACAGAGCAGAATTGGGAGCAAAAAAACTAGGATCACGGGCTAAAACTCTAAAGCTAGTCTAAGTTGAAAGAAAAGAGTCTAGTTCCATAATGAATCCCGCAATAATAAGCTTCTGGTTCCTAGAAAAATGCTTCAGGTGGTTCCTTGAAAAAATGCTCCTAGTTCACCTCCATTTTCACTCCTCACATTGGCTTACAGTCGAAATTTCTCCATACAAGCTCAGTGTGTAACCAACATTTATCAATTGACATTTATCCTTGATAGATAGGCGAGTGAAATACTTTCCAACTGTATCACTTGATATAAAGGAAAAGGAATTAAAAACCCACCTTGCTTTTAAATATGTTATAGAAGGAAGTTTCCCACTCTTCATAACATTTATAAATGTCCATAAATGTCAATGCAGAATGAGAAAAATATGTCAAATCTAACTTTCACCTTTTATTTAAAAAATAAACCACTTACTAAAGTAATTTTTACTACTATTGAACATTATGGCATCCAAAGACTTGAATCTATCATACCTTTTTATATGTGCCATGGGTTTTTTTTCCAAGGAAAAATTACTCAAATTTATATATAGTATAAATTCATTTACAGTTTGACAGCAGCAAGCTATGGAACGCAGTCCATGAGCCAAGCATAATATGAAAGAGGAAAATACAAATATAATTGCCTGGAACAAATGCAGATACATCGGTCCATCGATTGACCTTACACAAAACTTATTAAACTTAATCCCTGGTGCGCCAGTAGCTCCAATCGCCATTGATCGAGGCTGTCTCAACAACAGTCAGTTACACAGGCCATTCCAATTTCAGTATGCATTCGACCTCCACAGGCAAACCATATAAAACAATTCCATGAAATAAAGGGCAGGTTACATAATCAAAAGATACAAATGCTGGTCATAGAGCTTTCAGTGCCACTATCACAGTGGGAAATGGAGAGTCTACCGACCACGCCTTTTAGTGCTTTTTTTGATAGTGCATCCGCTTCGCAGTTGAAGGATCTAGGTAAGTGATGGAAACTGATGTCAGAAAAATACTTAGACAGCTCCAGCGTTTTATGTTTCCAACCTTCTATATGAACGGAGTGAAGATTGGATTTTTGGTTAATCCAGTCGATAACAACGCGCGAGTCACCCAGGACTATAATGTTTTTAATAGACCAAGAGGAGGCTAGAAAAAGTGTGGTCCAGAGCCCCAAGAGCTCTGATTTTGTGTTTGATCCCACACCGCAACTAAAAAACCATTTAGTGGTCCTTAAGTGATGTGATCTGAATATACCTCCTGCACCACAACGACCAGAGACTGCGCAGCACCATCAAAACAGGAAAAAGTGTATCCATCTGGCAGATTAAATACAAGATCTTTGTGAAGTTGTGGAATGTCTCTTTGCTGTTTCCAATGAAAGGAGGTTAGAACACTGTACACAACATGCCGCAGGGAAGGAGACTGTTCCTCGAAGGTCACCCTGTTGTGCGCTAGCCATAATTTCCAGCAGACGTGGGCGGCCAGGCAATAAGGAGGGGATTTTAAGGAGGTCCACAGTTGGAAACAATCAGAGAGGGTGTCACTTCTCCAGGTAAAGGGAAGTGAGAAAAGTTTAAGGAGATAAGTCCAGACCTCCCTTGAAAAATCACAGTGAATAAAAAGGTGATGTGCATCTTCAGGAGCCCGATGGCAGAGAACGCAAATGTTCGGCCCTTCCCAACCACGCCGACGGAGCTTATCCCACGTAAGAATCTTTTCCTTCCCCGTGAGCCAGAGAAAAAGTTTAATCTTGAGCGGGATTGTCCAGTGCCAAATCTGGGAGAACCAGGAGGAGTCGACTCCTTGAGAGCATTGATTGAGGAGAGTCGTGTACAAGTTTTTTACAGTGAGAGTACCCGTGGCATCCCCTCCCGCCCACAGCAGAGTGTCTAGGTCGTCAGTTAAGGAGATACCTGCACTTCTAAGAGCAAGGGTGAAAAGAATCCATTCGGCCTCCCATAGAACACTAATCGACAGGTCCCGACAACACAACCAGTAATCCGACAGAGTATGGTCACTGATTGGAATACGAGCCTGTGCAAGAGTCGAAAGGTTCAAGGAGCTGAGATAAAGACAAAAAGTAGGAGAGAGGAGTGTGCTGTTCTCCAGCCCGAGAATTAAATCCTTTCCCAAAAGAATCTCCTTGCCAGAGCCAGGCTTCCAACGAAGCCAGTGGAGGATCACAGGCGAAGCAACGACCAGGCCTTTCCAGAAGGGGGAAGCCCTCTTAAGCTGTAGAGTAGGCTTTCGGATCCAAACACAAAAAGGCAGGGAGCTCATGTACTTTTCTGCAATGATTCGATGCCAGATACTCTCCTGGGTAGTTGCTCGCCAAAATGAGCTAGCTAGAAGGGCAGTGTTGAAAATGGTGAGGTTCTTTAGACCCCAGCCCACCACTCTTCGGGGTTTGGAGAGTGTCTCCCAATCGCAGAGGTGGAATCGATGCCTACAGGCCTGTCCATTCCACAAAAAGTTGAAGGCGAGTCTGCGGAGAATGAGGATGACTTTTTTAGGAATCCGCTCCAGGGTCATCCAGAAAACAGCGAGGCTTTCCAGCACTGTTTTGATCAGGATGAATCTGCCACCCATGGACAGCCACTTATTGCACCAAAAATCAATTTTCTTTTCAAAATTTGCAACTAACTAGCGCCAATCCTCCAGAAGGGAAGCTCCCATTTTCAGCTGGTACCCAAGGATCTGAAACCCTCCTTCAGGTCAAGAAAGGAGTAGGGAAGGTGATCCTTAAAACGGTGAAGTTCAGGAACTGAGAGTCCCCAGTGGTGAGTTGAGGACTTGGAGAGGTTGATGGAAAGACCCGAAACCAAGTAGAAGAGGTGTAGAATATCCTGGATAACTAGCCATTCTGCAAAATCAGCTTTTGTCAAGATGAGAACATCGTCTACAAACATAAGGAGAAAGATATGAATAAACTTAGAAACCTTAATGCCAGAAATAAGGTGCGCTGTGTAGCTTTGAGTGAGGAGGAGGCTAAGGCCCTCCATAATTAGAATAAAGAGATAAGGGGAGAGTGGACATCCCTGTCGGAGGCCGCTCTCACTTTTGAAAAAGGAAGTAGCCTCGCCATTGATCAATACAGCAAAATTTGCGTTGGAAACACAAGCCAGGATCCAACTTGTAAATCTATCTCTGAAACCGACAGCGTGAAGAATAAGTCTCAAGAACTCCCAATCTATGCAGTCAAATGCTTTCTTAAGATCAAGTTTCAAGATCAGCGCTTTTTGGTTTTTTTGCTTGATGCTGTGGATGCATTCATGAGCTTCTCCAATAGCATCTTGTATTCTTCTGCCCTTCAAGAAACCAAGCTGTCCCTCCGAGAGGCCCTTCCCTAGAAAGGGCTTAATGCGATTTGAGATGACTTTTGCAATGACCTTATAGATAAGGTTACACAGGGCAATCGGTCGGAAGTCATTAAAAGAGATCGGGTGGTTTTCTTTCGGAATTAGGATCGAGAAAGTAGAGTTTAGGACACCAGCAATCTTACCCTTGAGACGAGAGTCCTCAACCATCCGAAGAAGATCCACACCAACGAGGTCAAAAAAGAAAAGGAAAAATTATGTGGTCCAGCCATCCGGTCCTGGACTCCACTCTTTTTAAAAAAGTGACAGTATATCCTTGAGTTCAGTGAGAGTGACAGGCTTGAAAAGATCTCTGGCTTCCTCATCAGTGACCAAACGAGGAAACATACTAGCTGTAGTAACCTTCTCCCGGAGGTTAAGGTTGTTTGTATCTTTGTACAAAGAAGAAAAATGAGAGACTGCCTCAGCCAAAATTTCTTTCTGCCCGCGAATTAAACCAGCATCTGCACTTTCAATAGACCAGACGGATTTTTTATTTCTACTAAAACTGGCGACCTTGTGGAAGAAGCTGGAGTTTGTATCACCACACTTGAGCCATGTTGCGCGACTGCGTAGTCTCCAGCTGAATTCCTCCTCACGAAGTAAGGACGCTCTGAGTGATTCACGCTGTCAAAGGTTGGCAGTCTCACTTTCAGACAAGGTCGAGAGAGTTGAATTGAAAAGGAGCGAAGTGATCTGTGTCTCCAGCAGCTGTAGGCGGGCCCCCTCCGCTTGTTTCTTTTCCTTATACCACTCTATCGTTCTAGACTTGAGGAATTTTAATTTCCAAACCAGGCGGATCTGTGGGTTATCCTCAGCAAGAAATCGGTGGTCATTCCAAACTGAGAGGACAAGATCCGAGTAACTGTCAGTGGCTAACCAAAGATGATTGAATTTGAAGGGAGTTGGTTGGTGAACAAAAGGCAACAGCTGGAGAAGAATAGGGGCGTGATCGTAAAAAAAAGGAAAAGCCACCCACGAAGACGGTGCAACAGAAGTAGACAGGAGGCTATTGTCCATAAGGAAGCGATCCAAGTGTCTTGCAATAGCATCAGGACCAGCACGTCCGTTACGCCAGGTGGGAGATAGTCGGATCGGCTGTACATCTATGAGATTATTTGTATCAAATATCTCTTTGAAGGAAGCTTCAGCGGGTCCCGGCAAAAAAGATCCTCCCCAATGTTCTTGAACCGAGAGTGTAATGTTAAGGTCACCTCCCAGAATGAGATTGGGAATCGAGAGAAGACCACTCTTTGATAGGTGCGTCCAGAACAACAATTTGTCTGAGCAAGGACCGTAGACATTAAGGAAATCCAACTCCTGATTTGATGCTAGCGCGCGGCCAATAAGCAGAATACCTCCCCTGGTCAGGTAAGGGCGAAGCTCAAATAAGTTTGGATTCCATGCCATTAGCAATCCACCGGAGTTGCCAAGAGAGCTAACAGCCACAGAAACCCAAGTAGTTCGAAATTGATGCAGGAAATCTCTCGCTTTATGCTCCACCGTAAGGGTCTCTTGAAGAAAAATAACGTCAGGCTTTGTGGACTCCAGTAGTCGTCGGAAGGAAGCCGTCTTGAGGGGGCCTCCGATCCCCCAGATATTGAGAGAGAGCACAATCATTACTTTGATCGTGCCAAGGCCTTCATTTCTCTAAGGGCCTTTCCGTCTTGTGAGGGAATGACAGCAGGATCTAGTGTGGAGTTCAATTTCTCCTTCATCTTCCTGGTACTACGTGTCTGGAGAGGTGATAGCTCCATGCCAATGCCTCTTGACCAAGCATATGTCTTCTGCGCAGATTCAGTGGGTCGAAAAGAGGATGAACCCTCCCCACTAGCAGAGTTGATGAGCTCTTTCCCCTGGTAAACTGGGAGATGAGTGAAATTATCAGGAGGGTCAGCAGGGAACGAGGAGTTTAGTGCCTCCAGTAACTTCGAGCCTTCATCAACAGGCTGACTATAGCCAGGAATCATCGATGAGGTAGTCTCCGGTTCAGCATGGGGGGAGGGAGGATGGAGTAGCACGTCCAGGGGAGAGGAGAGAGGGGAGGGTGTATGTTGCAGCGGCGAGGGAGAAACAGAGGGCACTTCTGTCGGAGGAGGGTCTGGAGAGTTTGTGCTACCAGCTCCTAGGTTAGGGTTAATTGCAGAGTGGGAGGAGGAGAGCCAAGGGAAGCCCCTAGTAAGTTCCTTTTCAGCAATCGAGAGGGACTTAAACAGAGATGGACAAAGCAGGTTCAGCTTGGTCAGCGAGGGGTCTGTCAGTCCTGGAGGTGGAGGAGAGAGCGGTTGTGTGGGCGAGTCCAGAAAAGCAAGGGAGGGATCCGATTCCATGTAAGCAGGAGGGTTTAGGTGTAGATCCGAATCCTCAGAGGGGACAAAAGGTAGCTTACCAGGACAGGAGCGCCTAAGGTGGCCAGTTTCCCAGCAGAGATTGCAGTGAAATGGGAGTCTGAGATAATCAAGCTTCTGTAGGTGTATTCGGCCTCTCCACTCGATCTCCAAAGATTTCGACAGTCCAGATGTGATATCAATCTCAACCAAGACTCTTCCCATCTTCCGCGAGCATCCTGTGTGCGGAAGAGAGTCTAGAGTGATAATCCTACCCAGGGAGTTTGCTATAGTAGTCAGCGCTCCGTCGTTCCAGAGAGAAAGCGGAAGGCCAGGGAGAAGCACCCAGAGGTGTCTGAGTTGGAAGAACTCAGTGTCTGGGTTAAATGCGAGCCTCCAGCACTTGAGCATGAGGCTACTGCTTCCTTCAACCCATGAGGAAGAGAGGAGGAGGGTAGCATCCTCAGGGGAGTTGCAGTGGAAACTCAACCAGCCATTTTTAAGATAGAGGATCTCTGGCATATATCCTAGAAGGGGAAACCACTTTAGTTTAGTCGAGTCCTCCAGAGATATTTTGCTAGAACGTTTATAAGAGAAACGACCCACCAGAGTGCAAGTCAACATCTTGCAGAGTTCTTTAAAACTGACCCCGTCACCAAGCACCAGCCTCTTTGATCTTCTTATCGATTTCCACGCGTTTCGGCCTTTTGTAGCCCGGCTGGGTGAGGTGGTAGCTAAGTGTGCTTCCTGAGAGGTAGTATGGCCGACATAGGGCTGTAGTGGAGAGGAAAGAACAAGATGTGATCGAAAGGAGTCAGGAGGTTTGGAAATCGGCTCAAAGGAGTCGGTCTGTGTAGTTTGTGCTAGTTTGAACGTAGTTTTGGCGGGATCGATGGAGAAGTTTGAAATGGAGGATTTGGAGGGAGGCTTTTGTGTCGATTTCTCAATTAAATCCACATTATCGAATAGTCCCTCTTGTTCCTAGATAAGTTCATCGGATGGGTGCATCAGGTCAGTCAGTGACTCCATGGCAGAGGGACCAGATGCGGCCAGTAGTAGGCCCCCTAGGAGAAATTAACGAGACAGGGAAGGTGGAAACACGGGCCAGTGGAGGTCGATAGGGGGACAGGGGGTTACAGAAGAGAGAAAAATCTGTGAATAACTGGGCCAGTCAGAGAAGAGGATGGAGCTGCAGGACTGCGAGCTGGACAAAAGACAAAAGAGAGAAAAAAAGGATGAAAAGCCGGTACCCGACCAGCGCTGTCTGGAAACAAAGTCCACCCGACCAGCGCTGGCTGGAAACAAAGTCCAAGAGCTCAGTAATCCAATCCCTCGAGTTTCGGTGGAGGCCAGGAAAAGAAGGTCAGTAAGGTCAGGTTATCCAAGGGTTCCCTGGTGCGCCTGTAGCTCCAAATCGCCATCGCCACTCCTCTCAAATCAAGAAAAACTATCATAATAAAATACTTTCTTCTATATGTGTGTGTCATAGGTTGTAATTGGTTAGAAGTCAAATTCAATTTAGTTGTTTTAATTTGTTTGTATTCAATAAAGTATATATATATATATATATATATAATTTTTTAAAATATTGAAAATTGTTTTTCAATTTTTTTAATTTTTTTTACTTAATTGATGTATATGATTAATTATACAATTTTTATCTGGTTTGTAAGATATTTGTCATAAATATAAAATTATTTTAAAAATATAAAAATTTAAAATTTTTATAACTCCATGTTACATGGATAGCACTGTGCTTTGTACTTGTTCTTTCATTTCATCTTTATCCATAGGGTTTATTTGGAATACGAAATGACCATCTATAACTATTACGGTTAGATATACAACTACGTGTGTGAGAGTTTTTGAGGTAGTAAATTTCGAGGAAAAGAAATCAAATTTAATACGATTTACATCAAAAAGACGACATTTAAAATCCGAAACAAATCGCTTAAAGTAACTTGTCTTTATTTCTTGTCCTTGAGGACGCTAGAGAAACTTCGTCGTTTAAATGATGCGTTGGTTGTTATCTATTGGACGACTCTCACATTTCACATGATCTTTTCCACATCTGCTACTTGGAAATATGTTATTAGTCCCTGCCAAGGCTACAGACTAATAGCGATGAGTTCATCGTTGACTTATTATTAGTTTAGGGTTGATTTTAATTTTTTTTTAGAAATTATAATGTTTAACTTAGGAAGTTTGTATTAATATATTTTAAAATAAATATAAAT
>JZKD02S1629523.1:82241-102366 GCA_000966675.3 Picea glauca
TTATTTAATTCGATCCCGATTCCTGTGGAGTCTGTTCGAAAGCCTTCCATCCGTTTCGATTTTATGGGCATTAAATGTTTGGCAGGGATTCCTGGACGAGCAATTCATGCAACTCCAGCAACTATAGGACGAAAGCAATCCTGAATTCGTGGTTGAGGTGGTCTCGCTCTTCTTTGAAGATGCCGAGAAACTTCTAGCTGATTTATCCAAAACGCTGTATGTTTTAATTCCCGACTAATTTTCCCTGTTTTCTCTTAGACCTCTATGGATTTTTGGGGTCTGGCAATTTCATTTGTTTTTCTTTTTAACAGTTTTTTATATTTCTTTTATTAAATCAATAAATTTATTCATGGTATGTGAACTGTTTGTATGTTTTGCAGAGCTCAACAGCCGGTTGACTTCAAGAAAGTAGATGCTCACGTCCACCAGTTCAAGGGTAGCAGTTCCAGGTGATTTCCATTAACATGTTGGGTGTGTTGGCACTACTCATTTTTGTGTTGAAATTTGAGTTCCAGGTTACTCTCATATGGATTAGAAGTTAATGAGGCAGATGATTAATTTTTTACATTGCTACTTTTTTTTTTTATATCTATTGACTGTAGTATTGCATCATATGAGATATATGGGGCACTGTTACTCAGATTTTCTTTTAACTTCATATTTTTAGTAGTATGGGTGTTTCAGAAAATTTCAAGTTCATTTTGCTGAATGATGGGAATCAGAGCGATCAGACTCTGCAAAGGGGTTCAGACTCTGCAAAGGGGTGTTTCCACAGTGGCTTGGGATGCCATCTTCTAAGGAAGGGGTGTTTCCACAGTGGCTTGGGATGCCATCTTCTATCATCATGGTCTATGTTTCTTATTGTTTTCATAGCAGTCTTGGTGATCTAGGGCACTTCCTAAATCACCCTCCTTGAAAGAATCCAACAAAGCTGCTTGAATGGGGTAGTTGTGTACATCAGGCAAATCCAAAAATGCCTCGATCACTCTGGAGCTCGGTTTAATAGTTTATGATACTTCCTTTTTCCTTTATTATTTTTCCAATAGGAGCCTTTCTGTGGTTGTAGCAAACTGGATATGTGCTTTTTCTTGCAATGATTTTTGTTGACTTTTCCTGACTGAGAAGGGCTATTTTTTCTAATGCTGGAAAGGCCTCAATTTTACTGCCACTCAGGGCCTTGTCGCCATTTCTCTTTGTATATTGTTTGTTTTAAGTTTGTACTTTGTAGGTATGATACCCTGTAAATTAGATCTAAGCAAACCATCTTTTGTTGAACGCTAGGCCTTTTTACGTTTTTTTAGTTCAGTTAAGGTCTGAAGCTCTGTTGCTAGAAACCGAGAACATTTAGTCATTTTTTTCTGCTTTCATTGTTTTTTAGAAGTTGTATTATTTGGCTTTGACTAAAATCCCATTCACTGGTTATAAAAGCAAAAGGTAACTTGTTTAATATTCTATATATATAAATAATTAACCTTTATTTTCTGAATATGTCTGGTCTGTTTGGCTATATTATTGAGTAATAAATGCTATATTATACACAACTGAATTTAAAAACATTTTAATCTAATGGTGCATATTTTATGTTATACAACATTTATTACTTTACTACTATATATATATATATATCATTTTGTAAACTTTAATAGTCAAATACAGTAACCTTAAAATTAAATTATATTTATTATATTTTATCCTTAAAATGATTTATGAAACAAAAAACTAAAATTGATATGAAACCAAAAACTAAAATTGATATTTCCCCCTTAAAATAGCTAAAATAATACGTTAAAGCTAGTGCAGAAATAGAGCTAGAACCAAAAACTAAATAAAACCAAAGCCGAGAGCTGAAAGCTAAGAGCCCGACTTCTTGATGTTTATTGTGTGTTTGGGACAAAAACCTTAAAAACGGCGAGGTATGCTACTTAAAATGAAAGCCCTTTCACCGATTAATATAAAAATATCACATGGTATGCATATCAAAGTGAAAGGGATTCTTCTTTGGAATCACAAAGAGTTACATGCCACCTCTACGATGGAAAAACATGGATCGTTCTACCATTGAACATGCAGAACCTCAACAACTAGGAACTCCATGTGTTGTTGGAAATAGTTAGGAACTCAATTATAGAAGAGTTGTCGGTCAAATGAATAAAACTTTATCCACCGGCAAGAACACAATGTTATGCCAAAAGTGCTATGTAAAACAATTTTCCTTACAAAAGCCTAAACATTTTATTGCAGAACCACACTACAAAGTGTTGAATATGCCAACTAATTACCAAGATCTTGTGGATATTGGTAGATTTTATGGGTACTATTTTGTAATGTTTGTTAAATCAAAATTACCAATTTGGTATGAACACACATTATGATGGATATTTTTGTAACTAAATGGAATTGTTTTATATTCATGTATGTGGGTAGAGGTAAAAGTTGGAATGGAGGTTGGGTCGAATGGTTGTATGTATCATTGGAAGTCTGTTTTTAGTGGTTGTTGTAAACTTCTCCCTTTCACAATAATCAAATATAGATTATCATTGTTCCATGGATGTTTCCTTTACAAGAAGAGTTTTACCACATAAATCCCCAATATCAATTATATGGACGAGAAGGGTTTTATCACGTAAATCTCCAATATCAATTATATGTATGTTTATTGTGTTATTCATCTTGTTCAATAATTGTAATTGCCCAATTTAAATTTTGTTTGGCTTCCACTACACAACAAGTAGTATGGCGAAATGTGACTTATGAGCATTGGAAGAACGAAATCCATCACTGGAAGACCAAGATTTGGCGACTTCTCCGTGGAATAAACTTGGGAGAGGTATTTTAAAGTGGTGCTTTGTCTTATTAAGCACAGGTGGTAAGGTATGAAAGCAAGTTTTTTCTTTTGTTATGAAAAACACATAGTGGAAGGAGGAACGACTTTATTAATGGGTAGAAGTAAGTTTTATATATTATTTGTTAAAAATTTCACTATTTATTAGTTCATCTCAAAGGTTTGGGATGATAGCAATGAGTTTGTTTTTGACTTTATATTAGTTTATTGTAACATAAAAAATCAATATATATATTTTTTAAATAATAAAAATATATATTTTTCTAAAATTTCATTGGCCAATATCTTTGATGTGTTATTGCAGGCTTCACGTCATTCAATGTATAAAATTAATTACACAATTAATTATTGACAAAAATGTTGGATGCATAATTTATGATTGGGTTGAAGCCTAATTGCCTTCTCATTTTTCCATGTTTAACCTTAACTCCACAAGTAATTACTTTATACCACCTTACCAAGTATTGAGACCCGTGCCCGCACCAAAGTAGCCTTCTTCGCCTTCGCAGACATATATGGTGTAAAATCATGGCATACGAGTCGAGTCGGGTCATTATCGCCGGCATTTACACATTGTTCGTAAACTTCATATATTAATTAATTATTATGTAATTTCACGAATATTTATTAATTATTTATAAAAAGTATTAAATTAATTTATATAATTAAAACGTGAAAATATGTGGAAATTAAATTACTATGATGATAAATAGTTTTATTTATATATAAATTAATATTAAATATATCAAATTAATTAATATAATAATTAATTGATATAATAATATTTATATTTTAATTAATAAAAAGTAAAAGTTTTATTTATATATAAATTAATAATAAATATGTCAAATTAATTATTATAATAATGTTTATATTTTAATTAATAACAAGTATTAAATTAATTCATATACTTAAAATGTGAAAGTTCAAAAAAGTTTGTAAAATAAAAATAATTAATTATCAATTTTTATTTTTTTTAAAAAGCATTGCAAATTATAGGTATAGGAGTTACAATAAAGTAAGAATGTGGCTAGTAATTATTCATCTCCAAATCCAAATGTATTTGGCAGGGACTAAGCTACCATGTAGCCCTCGTTTGTTATTGACTCAAATGCAGGTGTTCACTTGATAGACTCAAATTTGATGTTGTTTGTTAATATTATCTATAATTCCAACATTTTAATATGTAGTTATATTATTTTGCGAAGAGAAAAATGTATATATACACATCTATCATATACTTTCATATCTTGAAAATAATATATATATATATATATATATATATATATATATATACTTAATAAAATTACATATATTAATATTTAAAAAAATAAATTAAAAAATAAAAATAAAAACTCAATGGAAATTACATTACCGAAATTTGGAGAAGGTCAATCAGAACAGAAAAAGAAACAAAAAAAAAAAAAAAATTATTCCAAATTTTATTTTAAATGTTCTCCTCTCTCATTGGCGCACAACTTGTCAAGTTTTGTTCTCTTATGGTTGTTTCGTTGGCCCTAATTCCATATTGTTTTTTCATCACTAAACCCCTTTTCCATATCACATGTCATGTATCAATTTGATATCCACCAATAAGAATGATCCAGATGGATGTCGGTGGCCTCCAACCTATTTCAACTGGCTCATTTTGGCAGTTTTCCAGTTTGACAGTTTTTTCCCTAGTTTTTGGGTCCCTAACTTACGGGGCCGTTTTGAGGCCCTAAACAACATTTTTTAGGGCTCGCCACAATTGGAATGATCTTTTATAAATATCAACAAAATGTGTAGTCCTCGGATAGACCTTTCCAACGGGCTATCGTGCGCCTAAAACGAAGATTGTATGCAAAAGTTACGACCCCGAGAAGTTGATGTACTAACTTACCCAAACGAGGCCCACATGACTTTTGGCGCTTCATCTCCTAGGGTTAGGTTTTTTGGATGTATATGGTTTTTGACATTCCTGTTTATTGTAAAAAGGCCTTCAGAGCTTCATTGTAATGATCTTCTTGTGAATGAGCATAGCCGTCATATCTCTTCTAAGAGATAAGCCGCCACCATTCTAGCAAGCTTGTTTCCGCTGCATTTTACAGTTTCAGCTTATTTCCTTATTGAATAGAAACCAGTTTTACTGTATATATGTTATTCTATGTTAAGCATCTTTTGATAATAATCTGTATTCATTTTGTTCTGCAAATATATTTTGGATCATTGGTATCAGAGCGGTCTGCTCCTTGTTGTTCTTAATGCATGTCCCCAACGAGGTCAGGGTACAAAGAATTGGGTCTCAAGCTTCTTTCTCTTGAGGAAAAAATATCTTGCATGCCCAAATGACCTCTCATGGAAGAAGAAAAGAAAGACAAAGGGACATGAGATCCCTTCAAAATGTTGCTTGAGGAAGCCCTCATGCAACAAAGGAACGAGATGATGGATAGTTTTGCGCAAATCCTTCGGCGGCTACCAACAGGCGATGCATCTTCCTCAAGCGGAGGCGCTGTCCCCTTCAAGGTACAAATCAACTTTGATATTCCTATATTTGAAGGTCAAATAGACACAGATACGATATACAAATGGTTGAATCTGCTAGAAGGGTATTTCTCTATCCATAACTTCTCGAATAAAGAAAAAATTACTTTTGCGCTCCACAAAGTCGTCCCCCATGTTAAATATTGATGGGAAACTTTCTATGAGTAAAAGTGTTAGGGACCTAACCCCTCACGTAGGTAGAACAATATATTCGGATGTAATAAAGGTCAATATTAATAAGGCTTTGCAATAAGATAGAATAAGTTGAATGTAAGAAGACCTAATAGAAGCTTTCACTTCTAGAACGATCTTCCTCTAGATGGTTCTTTTGATAGACATATTTAGTATAAATAGGAGTCGAGGGTATGAGAACCCTAGCTTGGATATTATTGTAATAGAGCTCTACTTGACTGGAGGTTTCCCCCTCGAAGAGGCAAGTGAACATTGCTCTCAAAATCAAAGTGCTCTTTCTGGTGTTATTCTGATATCATTTCAGTGTTATTGTGGTGTTGTTCTGGTTATATTGTTGTTTATCTTCCATTTCTAGCATTTTATTTCTGTTATGCATACTTTTTATATCTGGAATATTACAAGTGGTATCAGAGAACTTTCCTAGGCAGAAAATTGTGGGTTAATTTTTTTTAGGGTAGAGACGTATTCCGACGTCTTTAAGCTACAAAGATTTGTCATTATGCGCATAAATCCACAGTTGAGGGATTCATACATGCAGGAAATACAAGTGGTACTTAAGCGCACATTTGTTGGCCACCCTTGTAACCCTTGTTGGTACCCCTTCGAGTGGTAGCGCATTAGACAACACCTGTATACAGATCGACCTAGATTTCCTGAAGCCCTCTTTAGATAAACCGATCGACTGCCTGCCTGCTATAGTGTCACCGAGAACAACACTCAGGAAGATACTCTCTAGTACCTGGGTAGTCGGGTAGTATGGCTAAGGGCACGGTCTAGCCTCCTTAGTTGGTGCCCTGAGATATTGGGCCAAGTACTACTGTTGGACGCCGCATGTATATCAGAGAGCTATAGCACAGGGCAAACCCTTGTATGTAGAACACTTGAATACCTAACCCTTGGGGACGAAAACAAAACATAAAACAAACAAGATCTATTGCCGCACAACTGTGTTCAAGTTTCCAAATCACTACACATTTCTTCCTGGTTAAGTATTTGGGCATTTCATCACTGCAGTATTCTTCAGACCAAATTATAAGTCTGGAAATTTTTGCACCATTATTTGAGACCTATTCCATTGGATTTATCTCTTCGCCGTTATCACATTCATACCTATCATTTTTCAGCAAAATTTTTGACCCCACTTGCCCCTTTTCAGTTCCCTCTTCATCATGGCCCATACCCATAGCCAATACTTGGAAGCTCGCTTCAATACCTTGCAATCTAATTTCATAGAGATCCAACAAGAAGTGAAACAACTAAGTGCCAATATTTCCACCATCAATCAAAACATGCATTCCTCCATCGCCGCATCAATCACCGAACTCAAAGAAGACCTCAAATAAGACATGACTACCCATCTTGAATCTAGCGTTTCGATGATCTGCACCAACCTGCATATCCCTACAGATCCCCCTTTATCTGACCCACCTTTGCATACTGAAGCTGAAACTTCCTCTCATTCCCATAATTTTTAGCCCCATCACTTTCAGCGTGACCTACACCTCCCATGGGTGGATGTAACCAAATTTGATGGATTAGATCCCACTGGTTGGGTAACTCAAATTGAACATTATTTCTCTTTGTACAACATTACAGATGATTTGGCCAAACTCTGGTATGGTGCTTTCCATCTAGATCAAGAACGTTGGAAAGGGTGGCAATGGAGAAAAATAGCTCGTTAAGGGTATGTTGCTTGGACACACTTTGTGGCAGAGCTTTATGAATGCTTTGACACTGACACCAAACATTTAGGTCATTTGACAAAGTTGAAACAATATGGAACAGTGGAAGACTTTATAGCTGCTTTTGAGCGACTGGCTTTTCGTACAGAGGGCATGCCTGATGCTTTTTTCCGAGAATGTTTTATCAGTGGCCTCAAGGATGATATTCATGCCCATGTCCTCATGGATCGGCCTCAGAGTTGGGTGGAGGCTACTAAAAGAGATAAGGAAGCACAACAGGTTGTCTCTTCTCAAAACCAAAAAACCCCATTTATTCCTCGCACTAAACCAGTAAATCCCACTACTCCTTCTGCTCCACTAAAGATCCAAAAATTGACCAGGGCTAAAATGGTTGAACGACAACTCAAAGTCCTTTGTTATAATTGTGATGACAAATATTTTCTGGGCCACAAGTGTAAGGAACAAAATCTTTTTATGGCCATATCGGAGGATATTTTGGAAGAGGATGTTGAAATTCCCCTTATGTCTGAGTCACCTGAACCCACTAACATAACCCCTCCCTCAGACCCTCCCAAAGTAGAATCGGTCATTTCCCTAAATGCTCTCACTGGCTTCTCTTCTCCCCAAACCCTCAAGCTAATTGATTACATCAAGCATAGGAAGGTCATCATTCTGGTTGATAGTGGAAGCACCCATAATTTTATTCATTGTTGCATTTCCCAAGAAACTCATTGCTATTGTGAAAATGTGCATCTCCAAATTGGTGACTACCACCTGAAATCTCATATGTTTGCTATCGACATGGGCAGTTGTGACATTGTGTTGGGTGCAGTCTGGCTAAGGACTTTGGGTCCCATTCTCATGGATTTTAAGGAATTAACCATGCAATTCAACCAAGAGGGCCAACGATATAATTTCCAAGGCATCATTGCTGGTTCACCTGAGATCATTAGTTCCCATCGCATGGAAAAGCTACTCAAAAAAGGTCATTCTGGCGTTATTGCCCAACTCCATGCCATACAAGCAACTGAGACACCCTCTGTGCCGCAAGACCTCCAATCCATCCTCTCTAAACATCAAGTGGTCTTTTCCACTCCCTAGGGACTCCCTCCTTCCTATGGTGTTCATGATCATTCCATTCCCCTTGTACTAGGAAGCCTTCTTCCCAATATCCGTCCCTATCGTCACCCCTTTTCCCAAAAAATGAAATTGAGAAAATGGTTGAAGAACTGCTTAACACAGGCATTGTCTTCCCTAGTACGAGCCCATACTCTTCTCCTGTTGTCATGGTCCTGAAGAAAGAAGGTTCTTGGCACATATGTCCTGACTTCCGTGCCCTCAACAAACTCACCACGAAAGACACATTTCCCATCCCTATAATTGATGACCTCTTGGATGAATTGAGTGGCACCCAGTTCTTTACTAAACTTGATCTTCGTTCTGGCTACCACCAGATCCGTATGAAAGTGGCAGACATTCCTAAGAATGCGTTTAGAACTCATGGGGGCCACTATGAGTTTTTGGTCATGCCCTTTGTCTTGTGTAATGCCCCCTCCACCTTCCAAAGCCTCGTGAATCATGTATTCTATCCTTTTCTCCGTCATTTTGTCTTAGTTTTCTTTGATGATATGCTCATCTATAGAAAAACATGGATAGACCATCTTTCTCATGTGGATCGAGTTCCCCATCTACTCTCTCAGCACCAACTTTTCCTAAAACAATCTAAATGTGCTTTTGGGGCCTTAGAAGTCGAGTATTTGGTTCATCTTGTTGGCAAGGACGACGTCAGGGTGGATCCTAAAAAGATTGAAGCTATGCAAGACTGGCCTCACTCAAAGAATCTCAAAAGCTTGTGTGGATTTCTGGGCTTAACAAGTTATTATCACAAGTTTGTTAAGAATTATAGAAAGATTGTAGCACCTCTCACTGCACTCCTTAAAAAGAATTCTTTCACTTGAACTCCAACAGCTGCTCAGGCTTTTCAAACCTTGAATATGGCCATGTGCACCACTCCAATCCTGACCCTTCTTTATTTCACAAAGACCTTTGTCCTAGAATGTGATGCTTCAGGGAAAGGAATTGGCATTGTCCTTATGCAAGAGGGTCGGCCTTTGGCCTTTACCATCAAACAACTATCTGAATGAAATTTGGGCAAATCAATCTATGAAAAGGAAATGTTGGCTATTCTGCATGTCGTTGATCTGTGGCACCCTTATCTATTGGAGCAACGCTTCCAAATTAAGACAGATCATCAAAGCCTTAAGTATTTGTGGAACAACGCATTTCCTCCCCAGAGAAACAAAAATGGGCGACTAAGCTCTTTGGATATGATTATGAGATCATTTACAAGAAAGGAAAAGACAATGTGGTTGCAGATGCACTTTCCCGAAAATATGAAGATGAAGGATCCCTTTTTTTTCTCTCCTTCATTGTACTAGATTGGCTCCAAGCCGTTCGCTAGGAATGGCTACACGATCCCAAAAGTTTGCATCTGATACAACAATTGCAGTCCAATTCTCCAGTTTCCCCAGGGTACTCTTGGCTCCATGATGAGCTTCGATACAAAGGTCGTTTGTATTTAAGTAAACAGTCAAAACTTAAATCCACGGTAATTTTTGAGCTTCATGCTACACCTACAGTTGGGCACTCCAGGTTTACCAAAACCTATGACAGGGTCAAACGTTATTTTTTCTGGGATGGTATGAAACAAGATGTTCATAATTTTGTAGCTGAATGTGATGTGTGTCAACGCAACAAGGGCGAAACGGTCAAATCTCCCGGCACACTACAACCGCTTCTGATTCCACCTGCTATTTGGAGGGATATCTCAATGGATTTTATTACAAGCTTACCTAAATCAGGAAATAAATTAGTCATCATGGTGGTAGTTGATTGCCTTTCCAATTATGTTCATTTATGTGCTCTTCAACACACATTTACAACATCCACTGTGGCTCAAATTTTCATGGATCAGGTCTTCAAGCTTCATGGCATGCTGCATTCTATTGTTTCTGATCGCAACCCAACTTTCACCAACAATTTTTGGCAAGAACTGTTCAAGCTACAAGGCACCCAATTGCATCTCAGTAGAGCTTATCATCCCCAGACTGATGGTCAAACTGAAGTTGTCAACAAGTGTTTGGAAACATATTTGAGGTGTTTTGCATCGGAAAAGAAAAATCAGTGGGCTCAATGGTTACCCCTAACTGAATGGTGGTACAACACTTCATACCATACAACTACCTGCATGACTCCTTTTGAAGCGGTATATGGACAAAAGCCACCTTCAGTTCTTTCATATTTACCAGGTGTCTCGAAGGTCTAGGAGGTTGACCAAACCCTTACAGTTCGAGAGGCTATTCTCCGTACCCTCAAAGAGAATATGGTAATGGCCCAAAATCGCATGAAGCAACAACCAGATCAAGGTCGCTCTGAACGTCAATTTGTAGAAGGGGATCAGATGTTTCTTTGAATGCAACCTTACAAGCGAAATTCCCTCAAGGCCGACCATTGTCAGAAGATGGCGCCCAAATTTTATGGTCCTTATACCGTTCTCAAGTGTGTGGGACAAGTGGCCTATTAGTTAGCTTCTCCCAGTCATTCTAAGATACATCCTGTTTTTCATGTTTCATGCTTAAAGAAGGTGATTGGAACTAAGTGCCAAACTCAAACCAACCTTCTCGAGTTGGATGAAGAAGGATCCATTTGGCTACAACCACAAGACATTTTGGACCAGTGTGAGCATCGCCTGTGTTAGCGAACCATCAAGAAAGTGTTAGTCCAGTGGAAAGATACAACTCCAGCAGATGCCACTTGGGAACTATCTACCATTCTGCAGCAATTTCCACATCTCAAGCCTTGAGGACAAGGTTGTTTTTAAAGGGGAGGACATGTTAGGGACCTAACTCCTCACGTAGGTAGAACAATATATTCAGATGTAATAAAGGTCAATATTAATAAGGCCTTGCAATAAGATAGAATAAGTTGAATGTAAGAAAACCTAATAAAAGCTTCTTCCTCTAGATGGTTCTTTTGATAGACATATTTAGTATAAATATGAGTCAAGGGTATGAGAACCCTAGCTTGGATATTATTGTAATAGAGCTATGCTCGACTGGAGGTTGCCCCCTCGAAGAGGCAAGTGAACATTTCTCTCAGAATCAAAGTGCTCTTTCTGGTGTTATTCTGATGTCATTTCAGTGTTATTGTGGTGTTGTTCTGGTTATATTGTTGTTTATCTTCCATTTCTAGCATTTTATTTCTATTCTACATACTTTTTATATATGGAATATTACAAAAAGGAAACAGAGGAACCCTCATTATTTACAGTCACAGTCACCTAGGAGTCCTTCAGGGATGCTATTAAGGAACAATACTACCCTGTTGGAAGTTATGACGACCTATACACAAAATGGACCATCCTGCGGTAGGAAAGAGACCAAGTGGTGCCCGAGTTCACAAATATCTTCCATACCTTGCACACCAAGTTGGGTATCAAATATTTTGAGCGACATCTGGTGCTCAAGTATCGCGGCGGTCTGCCTATATACATCCAGGCCGAAATGGATTTTATGGACATCTCATCCTTGGGCGTGGCTTACCGATATGTCGTCAAAATCAAGCAGAAGCTCAAACAAAAGACGCGACAATTTGGGTATGGGAACCCCTCACACCAAAAGCCAGGAAAGGGCAGCCCCAACCCGAAGAAAAAAGGACAGAGCAAAGACGGAAAGCCTCAGGACAACCAATCTAGGCCACAAGCAAAGAAGGACACCAAAAAGACAAAGAAAGATACTAGGAAGTGGTGTGAATTCCATAAGAGCCCCTGGCATAACATTGTTGATTGTCGTTTGAAGCAGTCACTAGTGGCTGAGGTGAAAGCCTTTGAATCAGATGCAGGTTCCAAATCTGAGTTAGAACCAAAAAGGGGGAGACGAATCATAGATGCAGAATCCAGTGCTACCGTTGCTACCACCAAGCTCCATCCTGGTGAACCAGATGAGCTAGAGGAAGGCGAGTGCCTTTTTCGTTCACAGATGTGGGTGAAGGGTACCTCGCTGCATTTCATTGTTGATAGTGGTATCTAGAGGAACCTCATCTCAGCAGAGGTTTTCAAGTGACTCACCCTGCTGACAACGTCGCACCCACAACCCCACACAATCGGATGGCTCCACCAAGGAAGTGACATCTGCATCAGCCAATAATGTTGCATGTCATACGGCATCAATCCCCTCAAAGATGAGATATTGTGTGATGTTTCCCCTCTCGTAGTTTGTAATGTTCTTTTGGGCCAACCATATTTATGGAAACATCATGTTGTATATGAGTCTAGGACTCACAATGTTATTATTACTTTGAACAAGAAATTGTACATGATACCCGAGGCAGTCCCACCTAGTGCTATTTCCTTGATCTCTTCCAAGAAATGCAGAAATTTCATCTCTCAGACAGGGAAGTTTGTCTTCTTCATGATTCTCTCTCAGAATGAGTGAAATATCGTAGCTACATCCAATTTCTTCGCACCCGACCTCTCCACACAACATAATCAAGTGGATAAGGTCGTGGAAGAATACTTAGATATCTTCTCCTCACCTACCAGGGTACCTTTGCACTGTTAGGTCAAGCACCCCATCGATCGGACCCCTGGCACACCGCTTCCCAATGGGCCAGTCTACCACCGCTCTTTGCTAGAGAATGAAGCGATCAAGCTATAGATCCAAGAACTACTCCACAAGGGGCACATCCGTCCCAGCTCATGACCTTGCGGGAGCCCAATCGTGTTGGTACAAAAGAAATATGGAACCTAGCAACTTTGCATTGATTACCGGGCCCTGAATAAAATCACAGTCATAAACTAGTACCCGATTCCTCGAATCGACAACCTCCTTGATCAGCTCACAGGGGCCAAATACTTCAGTAAGATTGATCTGAAGTCTGGCTACCACCAGGTCCCAATAGAATAGACAAATGTATGGAAGACCGACTTCAAGTCAAAGGAAGATCTTTTTGAATGGTTGGTCATGCCCTTTGGTTTGACAAATGCTCCAACCACTTTCATGAGGATGATGGACAATACTTTGCGACCATTCACCAATAATTTTGTAGTGTTGTATCTGGATGACATCCTCATTTACAGCAAGACTTGTGCAGAACACTTGCAGCATATTCAACAAGTTCTGCACACCCTGCTGTAGCACCAGCTCTAAGCCAACTTGGAAAAATTATTCTTCAGCATGGACATGGTTCATTACCTGGGCTACATCGTTGATCAACATGACATACATGTGGATCTAGCCAAAATCCAAGTCATCTGTGACTAGCCAGCCCCAATCACACTCACTGAGCTTCGAAGCTTCTTTGGCCTTGCCAATTTCTACCGCAGGTTCGTGTTGGGATTCTTCCATATTGCATGGGCCCTCAACCAAGTAACTAGGGGTGGTGGTAAGGAGAAATTTGTGTGGGGTTGGTCCCAACAACAAGTGTTCGATGATTTGAAGCAGCGCTTGTGCTTAGCCCCAGTACTTTCACTACCGGACCTGCAACAACCCTTTGAGATTGAGACAGATGCTTCAGACTATGTTGTGGGCATCGTTCTCACTCAGCATAGCCACCCCGTGGCATATCATAGTGAGACACTATTAGAAGTTGTCCATAAGTACCCTACTTACGACAAAGAAATGTACTCCATTGTGTAAGCCTGCCGCCCGTTGAGACATTACATTCTTGGGAAGGATACAGTCATCCAAACTGATCATAGGCCACTGCAGTTCATGCAGACACAAGGAAAATTACATAATGACCGCCATCAGAAGTGGTCCATGTACTTGCAACAATTCCACCTCAACATCAAGTATAAAACGAGAAGCACCAACCGCATTGTTGATTGCCTTAGCAGACTGTCAGTCATGGTACTCACCACAGTGCTAGAATCTTGCAGCCATGAGACCTCTGGATGGCCCCAACTCTATGAGACAGACCCAGACTTCGCCACCACCTACCAAATGTTGGGTGCAAAACGTAGTTGCCATTAATTTCCATCTTCAAGATGGGATGTTGTGCCATCTAGGCCATATCTGCGTTCGATCAAGTGAGCGAGTGAAGATGATATGGGAATCCAACTATAGTCGGGTGGTAGGACACTTCGACATCTAAAATACAGTGGCAATGATGCATAAACATTTCTACTAGCTAAAACTTCCACAACAGGTAAGAAAGTATATCAGGTCTTGCATTGCTTGCGTGATTGCCAAACCGACCACTAAGAAACAGGGCATGTACACCCCTCTGCCTACTCCTGACAAGCCATGGGAATCCATCTCAATGGACTACATGTTGGGCCTCCCGTCCACCAAGACAGGCAATGACTGTGATTTTGTGGTTGTGGATTTATTTTCTAAGATGGTGATTTTGGTTGCCTGCAAGAAGAGCATCATAGTAGAGGCCATTGCCAAGCACTTCTTTGAATGAGTCTGGGTACATTTTGGAATCCCACAAAACATTGTCTCAGATCGAGATAGTCGATTTCTCAGCACATTTTGGTCAATCCTCTGGTCGCTGCTGGACGCCAAGCTCACCAAATCCATGGCCTTCCACCCCTAGACAGATGGCCAAACCGAGGTCGTAAATCGAATGATCATGCATATCCTGTGCATGTATAATTCCAATCACCCCCACACATGGGATGAGAGTCTCCCCTATGTTCAACATAGCTACAACCAAGCCCTTCATAGCTCAACCGACCATAGCCCCTTTCAGGTGGGGTTGGGATTCCAACCATTGGGTCCCATAGATGTTGCACTACCCCTTGCGATCACCTCATCCAACTCATCTCCTGCTCCAACTAAAGTTGACAAAGCCACCCGGTTCATTGAGCGAATCTAGGACATCTGCCAATAGGTTCAGGATATCCTACAAAAGTCCAATGACAAGTACAAGCAGCACCATGATCAACATCGGGTGCCACATAAGTTTCAGGTGGGCGGCAAAGTTTGGTTGCACTTGCAAAAAAAGCACCTTACAGGACCCCATCGGAAGCTTCGCCCACTTCATTATGGGCCATACACCATCACCAAGGCTATGGATGATAATTTTTTCAAGCTCAACATTCCTCCTTTCCTTGGCTTTCACCCAGTGTTCAACGTGGATATCCTTCAACTGTATTTCCCACCATTATTGGACACCTCAGAGATAGTAGAACAACTGAAACCAACATAGCTCAACCCCGACTGCATACAACAAGCATCTAGTGATCATATTGTGGAAAAAAAATCAAGGGAACTCGCCAACAAAGGATCCAGCTTTATCGAGTTGTCAAAGCAGGGCAGCTCTTGCACCAAGGCAAGTGGCTCACCCGGGGCCAAATTCAGCAGAAATTTTCTCATCTGATGGGGGAACTCAATGCAATGGAGACCATTGCTTCCTAAGGGAGGAGGATTGATCTAGATGGATTTTGGTGGCCTCCCACCAATTCCAACTGTCTCATTTTGGCAGTTTTCCAGCTTGGCAATTTTTTCCCTAGTTTTTGAGTCCCTTACTCGCGGGGCCATTTTGAGGCCCTAAATAGTGTTTTTTAGGGCTCGCCACAGTCTAAATAGACCTTTCCAACGGGATATCGTGCACCTAAAACGAATATCGTATGCAAAATTTACGACCTCGGGAAGTTGATGTACTAACTTACCCAAACGAGGCCCACATGACTTTTGGCGCTTCATCTCCTAGGGTTAGGTTTTTTGGATGTATAGGGTTTTTCACATTCCTATTTATTGTAAAAAGGCCTTCATAGCCTATTTATTCTATGTTAATCATCTTTTGATAATAATCTGTATTCATTTCTTCCACACAAAGGCAATGTTAATAACATCATGTATTCAATTACTACATAAAACTCTCTTGAAATTTTTATAATTCTAAAATTTATTCCAAATAAATTTAAAATTAAAAAAGTGCAATGAGATATGTATACTTCCTTGGAAGTTAACAAGAAGTTCAGTTTGTTTCCTTCTAAATGAAAAAACTAACGGGGATTCTCTAGGTTACCTCAAACATTGTGCTTTGGTCTTGTTGACAGTGTTTATTTCATCAAGTAACCCTTAATCAAAAGCTCAAGATGTGGGTTTTGTTGACTGTATCGTCCAAAAACTCAACCACGTCATCAACATCATCAGTTACATGACAACTTATTCCAATTTAATTGAGGCATTTAATGTTACATCGAAGCACACGAGGCTCACTTTCTCCCACTGAAATTGTGCGATGCAAATTCACAACACAAGAATAGGAATGACACCAAAAAAATCATCTATCAATTGCAACTACACACAAGGCCATATCAGCTGTCAACATTGAATGCCAGACTCGGTACACGATATCTGAATGGTTATCGAGAAAACTGTCGTTCCTCGTTAGTCTTAGCTTCGAAAGGGGATCTTTGCAGTGATGTCTCACATTGTCATCCCACATGTGAGCCAATTTCGAGTATGAACAATGTAAATAGACAACCACTGGACCCTGGAGTCTTGTGTTTGAATCATGTTGCATCAAACAAACAACATTCAAACATTGCTATTTAATCCCAGGCTTCATCATAACTGTAGATTATTAAAAATCTTACTTGCTTCACAATACAATCCATAACGTCGACAGGTCGCATCAAATCACATTGTCACTGAACTAAATCGATGGAGTAAAAACCACAGTCGGGTGTAAACTCTACCGACTTGAACATCAATCAACTGATAGAACATTAATTTAACCTCGAAGCCATATAGGATATTAACTATCTCATTAATTTAAATTTTTGAAAAACGTGAAGGCTCTAATAATGCTTCAAAGTTACCACCCAACAAGTTGTTTAAAAAATGCTTTATTTTATATATTAAAATTAATATTTTTTGTTTCTTATGTTGAACATTAGGTTTAATGCATAATTTTTTATGTCAAACTAAATTAATACACTAGTCAACCTTGAGAAAATGCTATATACTTCTCGGAGGTAGTATAATAAGACTTTAATAAGTTAAAGAAAAAACAATTTGTTATTTTCTTGAATTTTCAAAAAGTGCATGGATTCGTATTCCCATGGATAGACAGGTATTACAAGTTTTCATGTAGGCCAAATTGCTTCACCATGCTGTAAGCTTTTGGAAGCACATTCTTTCACCTTATAGGGTTGAAATAATATGCTTCACCACATTGGTTATCTTTTGGAAACACAATATTTCACCTTCTARGGTTGAAATAATATAATATGTCAATTAGATTATGGTCCAATGGGTCAACTTAGCCACATTTCATTTTTCTTAATATCCATGAAATTTCTAAAAGGACAAAATTCAAAATGTAGTGATTAATAATCACCACGGTAATTTTGTAAAGTTAAAAGTAATTTAATTGTTAAAAAAATCACCATATTCAAAAATTAAAAAAAAAATATATATATATAATATAGGAAAAACAAATACAAATATGAAAATTAAGTCCATTACAATTTAGTGAATATTAAAGTGTAACATGCACTGTCACATAATAGAAAGGTGTGTGAGATTTAAGCAATGATGTTGGCAACTTTAAGCATGTATATAATAGTTACATGGCTTCACATGGTTTAAAATGTAACCATGCATAATGCAAATGACATGCACTTTGAACATCTTATCTTCAATCCAATTGATAAGGGATATTAAAAATTGAATTTTTATTGGTGTTCAACAAAACATTGGGAGGAAAGCTTTTATAGATTCACTTTTATGGGTTTTTTTTATAGATTTAGTTCATTTTAGAGAGAAGAAAAATCCACGATAAAGTTTTACAACTTGACTATAGTAAACTATCTATTCTCATCATTTTTTTTTGTTCATTTAAATCAAAATGCCAACATAAAGGAAAAGTTGATAATGTATGTTTTCACAGGATTCAAATATAAAGGAAATGAGTTTTTCAAACTAGTTGTAATGGGTCTTCGTTCATTCACCCCATTTAACCACAAAGCCATTAAGTCCTTAGCACACTAACCCCATAAATCTAAACTAAACATAAGCCACTAACCCACTAACTCCAACCCACTACCATGCACCACTTAATATCTAGAACCCATTACCCCTTCAATCAATAACCCAAAATAACTCCAACCACTAATCTATGAACCCCCTCATCACAGACCCACTAACCAAAACTCCCTCTGTTGGAATATATTATATTCCTTGGAAGGTAACAATGTATTTGTATTATGTCGGAAGTTGTCCACAATCTTATGTAAAAGAGTATAAAACAAATATCTCATATTTATTATGGAATAGTTTACTCTTGGTAGGAATATTATATAAAGAGATGATAAAAATGAGAATTATATTATCCCACATGCAATATGTGAGAGTAATTCCTCCATATCTTTTGGTATATAATAATGCCAAGAGTGCCTCTTAAGGCACAATAACATGTAATCATCATCTTGTGCTCTCAAGCATTCTTATATATGTGTATGGGGTAATTGTGGAGTTTCTCTCTTGTAAGATTGAAGGAGATTTATGGAGATAATAGAAGACAACCTTCCTGTGGACGTAGCCCAATTGGGTGAACCACGTATATATGGTGTATTTTTTTTCCTTTTCTCCTTTTGTTCTTATTATGTTTGATATGTTGTTGGATTCATAGATAGGAGGTTAGTTTAGTTATCTTTCTATACATGTGATTTCTCACATGGTATTAGAGTTTGGTTGCTATGATCTACCACATTCTATAGTTTTATCCAACACGGTTATCTTCATATTTTATTTTGGGCACTACTATTTTTTGTATATTTTCCATCAAATCTAGTAACCATTAGGCTTCTGTTCAGATCTAAGCATGATTCTATATGTTTGAGTTTTTTTTTTTTTTTTTTAACTCTAACCCCTATTTTGTATATTTTTTGCAAGAATTATTTCAAGGGTTTCTTGATTGTTTTTCTGTAGATCTATAAGAAAATTTGATTCTCCTCAAGGAGATCTATCTCCCGATTATTCAAATCTAGTTGTTTTTTTTTTGCAGAAAAAATTGAGGTCATAACTTTCAGATCCAGTTCTAAAACTTTTGGTGCAGAATCTAAAGAAACAAGTTACATATCTAAGTTTCTTGCAAAAAAATACGTGGTTTGAAAAAACAATTCGCCTAATTTCCTGTTCGAAAAGCGGAGATATCGCTGATTTAAAATCAACTATTTTTCAAAAAAAATTCGTACGAACGAAAATATTGCAGATCTAATATATTTTGATAGAATATCCAATTTTATATTCAAACGGAGTAGATAGATGCATAATTAACGTGTCATTTCCATAAATAATTAGCCACATTGATTGTGTTATGATCATTACAAATTTTTGGCTCAAAACCCTTGATCTACTTTAAATAATAACTTTTTTTTTGGTAAGATCTTTTCACTTTACTAACTTTTTTTTCCTAGCTTGTCTATTATCTACATTAGGGTTTTTTTCTTGTTAAGTGTTTCATCATAATGAATTCAGAAGTAGTTTTTGTTCCTAAACTTGTTGGTTCTAACTATCTTGCATGGAAGAGAAAAATGATTGATGTTCTTAGGAGCAAGAATCTCTGGAGGTTGGTTAATCGTGAACACAAGAAGCCCATTGATGCTAAAGATCTAGTTATTTGGGAATAAATATGTGATCAAGCAAGAGGGCTCATTGGACAAACAATATCATATAGTCTTCAGGTAATTATTGAGGCAAAAGACAACCCGATTGAGGTATGGAAAATTCTTACTTCTCTATTTGATAAATCTGATTATGCATCTGCTTATTACCTAGAAAAGAAAATCCATGAGCTAGATCCTAATAATTTTGATAGGATAGAACTCTATATTGTTGAACTGAAAACCTTAAATGAAAAATTAAAC
>JZKD02S1629534.1:0-22676 GCA_000966675.3 Picea glauca
AGACTAGACGCTTGCCTACACATACTGTGTATCAGCTCGAAGTATACCAACCCTGGTTTGACAATTTAGTGATTCAGGACACTTAAAAGCTACAATTTAGCAGCCTGACAGTTGTAGTTCCTAATTGTCGCAATCTCTTCACTCTTTTCCAATAATTACTCTGCAACCTGCAAAAACCTTAAAGACGCAAGCGTATACGGAGAGGTATTTATACTAATAAATACCCTTTAGTCTCATGAAATATAACGGTAATATCTAAGGAATTAATGTTCTATAAAGCATAAATGAAAGAATTGCAAGATAAAGATTACAAATTCAAATATTTTTAGAAGGAATGCGTTTCTATATTAATTCAACACTTAAGGTGTTTACATATTTATACATGTCTTGTGTGGCACTTCCCTATTGAAAGAGGTTTTGGGTTCCTCCACCCTTTCTCCTACTATACGGGATAGTTTTGACTCCAAATTCACCACAGGGCCAAAGAGAATATAAAGGGAGAATCTTGGCAAGATTGGTGGGTGATCAAAAAGGGGGTGGAAACAAGGGTTTCCATGTCAATAACCAGCAGGAAAAAGGTTGTATAAGCGCTTATAGACTTGTCATGGATAGCCAAAATATTTTTTCTTTATGTTGTGAAAATAATCATTACTTGTCATTACCTCTCTCTTTGGACCAAATTCCCCTTTTATGTGGTCTCTACTTGGTTAAATATGATTGAGTATAGGTAAAAGGAGTTAGGAAACTAACCCAACCCACAAGTCATCCTTCATTTAAGCATAAATATATTTTTTCATAATTTATTGACATGTATGCAACTACCCCTTGGGTAGCCCACATATACACATGCTTTATAACTGATAGGATGATTACATATTCCAAAAGAATGTTTTCTTAGAATGTCTCAAGAAGGTATGGGGAAGAGTGGTTTGTAAGTAGGATAGGGACTAGGCCAATAAGGTTGTCAATTCTTCAAAGGTGGCAATTGATGCTATAACATATGCCCCCTAATGTGTGAGGTTAGAAGAGTAACCGATGGCCGAAATACATTATAAATATTCAAAGGGCAGTGTGTTAGGGTGAAGGTTGTCAGGATATAGTCTAAAGAAAACAAGAAAACACATAAACAAGTTGGAATTTTCAATCCTCGAGGTTGGCATACCCATTCTCAAGTGTGATTGAAAGCATGGAATTTAATCAAGTACACTGCAAATCCATGAAAAATGTATATATAGAAAGAAATGATCATGGCCACGAAAGAGATACACAATGGATCCATGTCAAACAAAGATCATAGCCATGACAAAAATATACAATGGATTTGTCTCAAAATCAATCAAGGATATCTAGAGGAAAGGGAAAGATGATTGATCCTTCAGAAGTATTGATGTGAGGAGTGGTACTATCCAATCACAACTTAGGAAGAAACATAAATGAGGTGATGCTATTACATTCCCGAGGTCTTCAAATTAAACGTTATGGTATGATTCTACACTATGTAGATAAATGTGTTGAAGTTGAACACAGTGAGACATAGTTTGATTACCATTCATTGGTGTATATCTTTGAAAAACATGAGACAACCCACCGATAATGACAATGGGATTCAAGGTACCTAGTACAATCTAATAAGTGTGAATAGAGGTTATGATGTTGAACAGATCGTAGAATCTATCGGTCAAGGCACATTGATGTATTCCCACTTTCAATAGCGAGGGAACCTACCACTAATGACTACAAGCCCCAAGGTACTAAAAAGGAGTCTAGATCCTTGTCTCAGAGAAATATGTGTTGAAGTCAATAGGAAGAGATCTATTGGAAGGAGGGCATTAAGGCATCCCCCATCATCCAAAAAAAGGAGTAGTAGAAGGATAAATATTTTGAAGTACTCGAATGAAATATTGAAAGGACAACCATGAAGTATGTCTATCGCATGCACCATATGTAAATAGTGCATGAAAAAGACCCTTTGAATAACAACCAATAATGAATATTGTCGACAAAGGTGAGGAAACCACCAATGGGGGCAAATGGAATCCAAGCTACTACACAAATCCCCATGTGTGAATAATGTTCTTACCATAGAACACAAGAGAAACCAATCAGTTAGCCACCAATGATGGAATTCCATCTCCTGAGAAAAAGCTCACCTATCAATGATGTAAATAGGCCCAAGGTGAAACTCTAAGTGAAACTCTCAGAGCAATTTGTCGTAGTCAATATGATCTTAACCTGTCGGTAGGAAGTGAATGGAGACCGTACATACCAGCACGAGTATAGGATAAAGATGCTCTTGATTCTAATATGTACTTGACATAGGGGAAGGTCGACTTGAAAAGTCAAGGATTCTATGGAATGGCCAACAGAGGATAAAACTTCCCTTGAACAAGAAAATGACACAATATGTGACTTAGGCAGCATGGATTGAAAATGAACATTGACATAAGTTTGTGAGGTAGGATTCAATGAGAGACTCTCCATAGTGACTAGAAGAATAACTAGTAAGAGGAGTAAAAACTCTATGTAACTGGTTCAGTTTCATACATCCATACTAACCAAAATTGTTGAGACTAGACTCTAAACTTTGTGCTTTGTTTAGAGGTGACTCGAATGTTGCCAATAAGGATAAGGAAGACTCATTATGATGTTTTTTTTTTTGTTGTCTTTTTCATATTGGAAACCCTAAGAAATAATAAAATAATGATAAAATGCATGGAGGAAACGAGTGTCGTCGGCAAGAAAACTAGTTCCAAGTGCAAGCGACATACCTATTCTAAATGCAAGGAAGCATGTGTAGGATATGGCCATTCGGGGGAATGTTTCCTCCTAGGGTACAAGTGTCAAATTGAAATGGAAAGAATGAAAGGATAGCGAATGATGATAATTCATAAGGATATGGCTAAGCAAAAACAAGATGAAGCTGGAATTAGGTTCAAAATCCCAAGTAGTGGACTGCAATGAAGTATTACAACTTAACACATAAATATGGGAGTCGCATGGGTAAATAGCCAGAATAATATTGAGAAGAATATGAGGTTTTCAATGCAATGTCATGGGAGGATTAAGAGGACTCCCGAGCCTAAGAAAATCTTTGGCATGGACACGAAAAGGAAAAGTAGGTGCTAATTAGGATTGCCATGATAGTAGGATCTACCATGAACTGAATGACACTTAATATGGTTGGAAAAGTTTTTTTCTCAAATAAGAGGGATTAACCCAAAGGAAAATGTATAATAGGTCATTGTTAAATTTAAAATGTGAGGAAGAATGGACCTGATCTAACTGCCAGTGATGGGAAAATTACATGAAAGAGTCATTGAAAATGGACTACCGAATATGAGAAGTAGCATTATAACCATATTTCTTGAAAAATATCAATTCAAATAGTCATTATGTTCGATAAATATGGTCCATTAATCATTTAAATGACTAAAAATGGTAAAAACTATATAAAAATGGGTTTAAAATTCTATATAATATGGAAAAAATAACCCAAAAACTTTTTTGTTTGAAGTTTTTTAAAAAATTAGGAGAATAGTGGGAAAATATTTGACGCCAACGTGCCACCGGGCACGTCCTCTCCCACCAGGACCTTCTTTTCCCTAGGCCCGAAGAGCTAAATTACTTCTTCAAATCCCCTATCGGGACTCTTCTACACCCACAGAGCTCCCTTGCCGATCTCCCCTTGCCTATCGAGAAATAGGACTTCACGTATTCACGAGTCTTAACTCCCAAATTCAGGTCTCCCAACCCCCGAAACCCGATGAAAGTTCCACAACATTTTCCTTTGCTCTTATCGGGAATTTTCCTGATCGGGAAATCGACACTTGTGAGGTTGTATATCACTTACCTCACGGATCCCCAATTTTCCATCGGCGATGATACTCTACAACCCCTAGCCCCCTTCGGCTAGCTCCTTTCACACATGACCTGTTGGTCCACAAGACCACAGTCCTTTCCCACTTCAGAGTTTCGGACTTCGCAGATTTGCAATGCATAGAATTTACACCTTTGGAAATCCCGATTCTCCGATTTTCGATGCCACCTGGCGTCGATTCATGGAAAGGCTTAGCCTTCCGACACCTATCCTCCACTACAGGCCTTAACCCTGTCGGGAAATCGCGTATCGGGATATCGCGATTTTCATGGTCGAAGTTCACGGGACTTACAAATACCTGAACTCCGATGTGCAATGACACTTGTCCTCTACATCACTGCTTCATTCCGCTCTATCGGATATCGAAAAATCGTGATTTATAGGGTGACGATTCTGTGGTATTTGGAAACCCCGAAATGCCGAACCCCGACTCTTCAAGATCCTCGAACACACATCCCTTACCTTGAACGGCTCCGCTTGTGTCGGAAAATTGCGGATTGCGATTTCGATATGCTCGAGCCTCCTGTCTCTGGAAACCCCGATGAGTTAAATCCCGACTCTTGCCTAGGTGTCTGACACTTGTTCCATTGAGATCAACGACTGAGATCCCTTCTCGAGATTTCGAGAATCACGAGGTCCTGATTCTCTGCCCCAACAAAACCCCGAACCTTGATATCTCGATTACTCCTCCGGGATTCCTCCTCTGCATACTAGGCTTAAACCCTGCGTAACTTTCCCGAGATCAAACGACTGACGGGATTTCACAGTTTTCCTCGGAGAATCCTGACCGTCGATTCCCCCTCCTTGAAGATTTATCATGAATGGCTAAGTGTTCATTCCCCGAATTTTCTCTCCAACACCTGCGCTTGCAACTCCCGCCTAAACTTTCTTCGGCACGAATCTCCTATGCTACCATTCGATGATACCACGAAGGTGATAAACCTCCTGAGATTTTCCACTCTGATTCTTTTAGAGGAACCTGTGCACACTCCTTGCGCTTAATATTCAACAACTTCCCAAGTGTTGAACACTTCAGACTCTGCGCACTTCCTGCAGCAGCAGTCTTCAATCTCCCTTTCTCAGATTCAGAACTGAGACTTCTTCTTCAGCCTGTGCACTCTTTGCACAGCGTCGACAACCTAAATCCACTCCTGGATGAATGAGAACAAGTGTTAAACTAACTAAGCCTTCATCAACGCACTCTTTGCGGATGAATTCAACTGCACACCTTGCAGGAATCTCCTGACTCAGATAGAGAGACAATTGAAACTTATTCTCTTTCAGATTTCAGTTTAAACCATGAAATCACATGCACAACATATACAAAGAAAATGCATCTCAAGAAGCAAAAATTTATGAGCACATAAGCAATCTACCCAGAGAAACAACACCAACCATGAGTTGGAATCAGAATTTCATTCTATTAATTCAACATCTGTACATGGGTGTTCTTCATACAATTCTGCTCTTTTGTTCTTGCTCCTGAATAATGGCTAATGTTACAATGATACAATGAGGGTGTCTATATTTGTTTTCCCTCCTTCCATCTAAAACTGTCTAATCTGGAAATAAAATCCTATCTACCTTCATCAAATCTATTAAATTCCTCCTATCTACTTCAGAAAAGAGCGTATGGCTCGAGGTATGATACAATAAACAAAAGGTGCTCCTTCATAAAGGATTCATTAAAGACTTGCGCTACAATCCAAAAGAACTTTCAAAAATTTGGGTTTTCTTATCCAACTGATCTCCGCTTGATGTGTTGGCTCACTTATTGAGTTGGCGATGCTCCTGCATCATACTCGGCTTGAAAATGTTCATGTGCTCCTGTCCATGAGCTCCCGCACGGTCTGTCCATGCTTTTGAATTACTACTTTTCTTTCCCAACTAGCATCTTCCACTGGATGGTTCTTCCATTTGACCATATATTCGAAGTATTGCTTCCACCTGGTCTTTTTGCTCAGCCTCTTATCAAGTATACGCTCCATCTGTGGCTTTTCTACAATCGACATCTTCTTCTGCCAACGAACTTTTGACTGTTCATCACTTCCAGCTCCTGCTTCTTCAGCCTTATATGGATATAATTCTGAGACATTGAATGTCGGAGATATTCCGATCTCATTCGGCAACTCAATTTCATAAGCGTTTTCTCCCAATCTACTTAAGACTCTGCATGGCCCAATTTTCTTCATTTTTAGCTTGTTGTATGTTCCCCTTGGGAACCTTTCCTTCCTCAGATGTGCCAGAACTAGATCACCAACTTTGAACTGAAGTTGTCTTCGATGTTGATCTGCTCTGTGCTTATATTCCTGGTTTGATTGCAACAATCGCTCCTTCACCCTGTTGTGAAGATCTTCCATCACCTCTGTGAACTCTTCAACACTTGCGCTCTTGGTCATTATCTGCTCTGAGTCCCTCAATTCAGATACTCCTCTTGGCTTCCTGTCATATACAATCTCAAATGGACTTTTTCCCGTACTCCTGTTCACTGAGTCATTTTATGCAAACTCTGCCTGTGGCAACACATTGTCCCAGCTGCTATGGTGCTCTGTCACCAAAATTTTTAATAAATCTCCGAGACTTCTATTTACCACCTCTGTTTACCCATCCGTATGAGGATGATAGGTAGAAATAAACATTAAGTTAGTTCCCATCTTCTTCCAGAGTGTCCTCCAAAAATGTCCAATGAGTTTCGTGTCCCTGTCTGATACTATACTTCTGGGTAAACCATGAAGTCTAACGATCTCCTTGAAGAACAAATTTGCAATATGAGTTGCATCACTGGTCTTCTGGCATGGGATAAAATGTACCATTTTAGATTACCTGTCAACCACCACAAAGATTGAATCATGTCCTCTTTGCGTCCTAGGCAATCCCAATACAAAATCCATGCTGATTTCATCCCATGGACTCTCGGGTATGAGTAATGATTGATAGAATCCCACATTCTGCTTCTTTCCCTTTGAATGCTAGCAAATTCTGCAGTTGTCAAAAAACTTCTTGACATCTGTTCGCATCTTCGACCAAAATTATGCTTCACTCAGCTTTGCAAATGCCTTGTCGTGGCCAAAATGTCCTGTCAATCCACCACTGTGCTTCTCTTTTAGCAGATTCTCCCTCATGGAGCAATTCAGAATGCATAACTGATTTCCTCTGAATAACAGTCCATTTTGGATCATGTAGTCTATCCACGGGCTTCTGTCTCTGAGAACTGGATTCTCATCTACCTCATATGCCTCTGCAAAATCTGCATCACTTGCATACATGTCCCTAAGATTTTCAAAACCCAATGTTTTGACTCGGAACTCCTGCAGCAATAAACACTTCTTGCTCAAAGCATCAGGCACTTTGTTAGCAGTACCTAAAATGTGTTTAATTACAAATGTAAAATTCTACATATACTCTACCCATTTAGCATGTTTCTGATTCAAGTTTTCATGTTGAGTCACAAACTGCAATCCGTGATTATCACTATACAAAACAAATTCTTTCGGGATCAAGTAATGTCTCCACTTATTCAACGCCTGTATAATAGCATAAAATTCTTTATCATACATGGATTATTTCACTTTTGCCTCATCCAGCTTCTCGCTGAAATATGCAATTGGTCTGTCCTCCTGGCTCAAGACTGCTCCTATGGCAAAGCCACTTGCATCACATTTTACCTGGAACACTTTCATAAAATCCAGCAACACCAAAACTGGTTGTTTTGTGATCTTTCGCTTCAACAGATTGAAGCTCTTCTCTGCCTCTTCAGTCCAATGAAAATATTTATGTCTTTTATTGACTTTGTCCATCATTGTTGCACTAATTCCACTGAAATTCCTGATGAATTTTCGGTAGAAACTAGCCAGTCCATGAAAAATTCTCACCTCGAAAATATTTCTCGATGATGGCCAATTTTTAATTACCTCCACTTTACTTGGATCCATCTTTAATTCATTCGCCGATATGACAAATCCCAAGTAAATGATTTTTGTCTTCATAAATGAAGATTTCCTCATGTTGATCAACAGCTTCTCTTGGTGTAGCTTCTTCATTACTGCAGCTAAATGCTTCAGATGTTCTTCTTTTGTTTTGCTGAAAATCAATATGTCATCTAAATAAACAATGACAAACTTACCAATGAATTCCTTCAACACTTCATTCATTAACCTCATGAATGTACTCAGTGCATTCCTCAAGCCAAATGGCATGACTAGCCATTCATACAACCCTTCGTTGGTTTTGAAGGTTGTCTTCCACTCGTTGCCTTCCGTCATGCGAATCTGATGGTATCCGCTTTTCAAATCAACCTTTGAAAAAAATTTGGCTCCACTTAAACAGTCCATCAAGTCATCCATCTGTGGCAATGGAAACATGTACCTGATGGTTATCTTGTTAATGGCTCTAGAATTAGTACACATTCTCCAACCTCCATCTTTCTTTGGACTCAGTACCGTTGGAATGGCACATGGAATTAAACTTTCCCTGATTAGTCCTTTATCCAACAGTTCCTGCACTTGCCTTTTGACCTCTACATTCTCCTGAGGTGTCAATCTGTACGCGGCCTTATTTGGTAAACTGGCTCCTAGTATGAGATCTATATGATGGCTCACACTCCTCATTGGTGGCAACGAATGAGGTAATTTGTCCACCACTATATCAGCGAACGCTTCCAGTAGTTCCTGAATTTCTTCCGGCAAATCATCCACTCTTGTGCTGGTCAAAAAAAAATTTGGTTTCCTGACCACAAAGAGTTGTGTATCTTCCTTCTTCTTCACTTCTGCCATAAGTTCCTTCCCACTCATGAGAAGTACCCTGTTGTTCACCTCCAGTTTCACCTCCTTATATTTTATCGGAAGTAACATGTGTGTTCTTCCATTCTTCTCCAAAGTATACGTATTCATCTTCCCATCATGAACTATGTTCCTGTCATATTGCCATGGTCTGCCTAGCAATAAATGACATACATCCATAGGAATAAAATCACATAGTATTTTATCATTATATGCTCCTATCTTGATGTCCACTAAGCACTGTTTAGTGACACTTACCTGATGTCCCTTCTATAGCCATGAAACTTTGTATGGACTCGGGTGATCAGTTGTTTCCAGCTCTAGTTTCTCCACCATCTCGATTGAAACGAGATTGTCTATACTTCCACTGTCCACAATAACCTTGCATTTCCTATCTTTGGTCTTGCCTGTGGTTCTTAAAAGTCTACTTCTGTGAGCTGTGTCCTCCACCTCCTTCTTGGGTGTTAAGAGAACCTTACGCATCATTAATGACCTTCCATCTTCTGCATCTTCTACTTCAGCAGCTCACCTCTGTGCCTCGACGATGTGAGCTTCTCCTCCATATTTTTTTCTATCTGGACAGTGAACTGCCTTGTGTCCATTCTTCCCACATGTGTAGCATGTGATGACTCCACCTCTGCCTCTTCCTCTACCTCTGGTACGAGGAAATATGTTATTATCACCGTATCCTCCACTCTGTTCTGTCTGTTGCCTTCGTTGTTCAGCGTGCTGGTCTCGCTGTGAACTTCCACCTCTTTCTGTTCTAGTATGAGGCTTCTTCCAGTCGTCCTTGGGTTTTTGGAACCTATCTTGGGAAACTAAATTACCTTTTGGCTGGCTCCTACCTCTGCCTCGCTGTGCTAGCTTACGACTTAGCTTCTCTTCTACCTTCAACACCATCTGATACGCATCCTCCATCGTTCTGATGGTTGTCATAATCATCTCATCTTGGATATCATATCTTAATCCATTCATATACCTAGCAACTTTTTCATCATCGCTCTCCCGATGACCTGCTCTGATATTGAGCTTGTAAAATTCCTTAGTATACTCCTTTACTGTCATTAACTTCTATCTCAGGTTCTGCATTCTCCTGAACAATGTGATCTGATAATCCCTTGGGATGAATTTTTCCTTCATCTTCGCAATCATTCGATCCCATCTTTTAATCTTTTGCTTACCTTTGGAACGTCTATCTGCTTGAAGCTCGTCCCACCATAATGATGCATGTCCCTTTAGCTTTGTGACAACATGCCTGACCTTTTTATCCTCTTCGATATACTCATAATCGAAGTATGTGTCAAGAGCTCTAATCCAATCCAGAAGCTCTTTTGCATCCAGACTCCCTTCATAAGCTGGAATATCCATTTTTGTCTTCGAACTCATCCGAGCGATAGCTTTAATTAATTGCTCATTGGCTGCATCTTCGGATGCAACTTCTCCCCGTTGTTTGGCTTCCACTTTGCCTTCGGAGTCACTCATATCTCCAGCACTGGTTGTGCGTCTCTGCGTTGCTTCCATATCTTCTAATCTCGCTCTGAGATCGCGTATCTGCCTCTCCATATCTGGATTTTGTGTTTGTCTCCCTCTGCCTCTCTGGTTTCCCCTATCCTCCAGATCGGGTGATTGTCTTTCTCTCCTCAGTGCCATGGTGAAATTTTCCTTTCTTCTCTGCTACAGAAAGCAAAGAGAAATTTTCTCACTCTGATATCCCTTAACGTGCGTATCAGAGTGCTACTTTCTTACTCTTTCTCCCTCTGTCTGAAGTATACAAATAGAGACAAGCTCTGATACCACTCTGATGCCAATGCACCACCGGGCACGTCCGCTCCCATCAGGACCTTCTTTTCCCTAGGCCCGAAGAGCTAAATTGCTTCTTCAAATCCCCTATCGGGACTCTTCTACACCCATAGGGCTTCCTTGACGATCTCCCCTTGCCTATCGGGAAATTGGACTTCACGTATTCGTGAGTCTTAACTCCTAGATTCGGGTCTCCCAACCCCTGAAACCCGATGAAAGTTTCGCAACGTTTTCCTTTTCTCTTATCGGGAATTTTCCTGATCGGGAAATCGACACTTGTGAGGTTGTATATCACTTACCTCGCGGATCCCCGATTTTCGATCGGCGATGATACTTTGCAACCATTATCCCCCTCTGGCTAGCTCCTTTTACACATGACCTTTTGGTCCACAAGACCACATTCCTTTCCCACTTCGGAGTTTCGGACTTCGCGGATTTGCAATGCGTAAAATTTACGCCTTTGGAAATCCCGATTCTCCGATTTCCTATGACACCTGATGTCGATTCACGGCAAGGCTTGGCCTTCCGGCACCTATCCTCCACTATAGGCCTTAACCCTATCGGGATATCATGATTTCCGTTGTCGAAGTTCACGGGACTTACAAATACCCGAACTTTGATGTGCAACGACACCTGTCCTCTACGTCATCGCTTCATTCCGCTTTATCAGATATCGTAAAATCACGATTTATAGGGAGATGATTCCATGGTATTTGGAAACCCCGAAATGTCGAACCCCAACTCTTCCAGATCCTCGGACACGCGTCCCTTACCTTGAACAACTCCTCTTGTGTCGGCAAATCGCGGATCGCGATTTCGATATGCTCGAGTCTCCTGTCTCCAGAAACCCCGATGAGTTAAATCCCGACTCCTGCCTGGGTGTCTGACATGTGTTCCATTGAGATCGAAGAATGAGATCCCTTCTTGGGATTTCGAGAATCATGAGGTCCTGATTCTCTGCCCCAACAAAACCCCAAACCTTGATATCCCGATGACTCTTCCAAGATTCCTCCTCTGCGTACTAGGCTTAAATCTTGCATAACTTTCCCAAGATCAAATGACTGATGGGATTTTGCAGTTTTCCTTGGAGAATCCTGGCCGTCAATTCCCCCTCCTTGAATATTTCTCACGAATGGCTAAGTGTTCATTCCCCGAATTTTCTCTTCAATGCCTATGCTTGCAACTCCCGCCTGAACTTTCTTCGACACAAATGTCCTGTGCTACCTTTCGACGATACCACGAATGTGATAAACCTCATGATATTTTCCACTCTGATTCTTTCAGAGGAACCTATGCACACTCCTTGCGCTTAATATTCAACAACTTCCCAAGTGTTGAAAACTTCAGACTCTACGCAGTTCCTGCAGTAGAAGTCTTCAATCTCCCTTGCTCAGATTCAGAATTGAAACTTCTTCTTCAGCCTGCGCACTCTTTGCACGGCCCCAACAACCTAAATCCATTCCTGGATGAATGAGAACAAGTGTTAAACTAACTGATCCTTCATCAATGCACTCTTTGTGGATGAATTCAACTGCACACCTTGCAGGAATCTCCTGACTCAGATAGAGAAACAATTGATACTTATTCTCTTTCAGATTTCAGTTTAAACCATGAAATCACATGCACAACATATACAAAGCAAATTCATATCAAGAAGCAAACATTCACTAGCACATAAACAATCTACCCAGAGAAACAACACCAACCATGAGTTGGAATCAGAATTTCATTCTATTAATTCAACATCTGCACATGGGTGTTCTTCATACAATTCTCTGCATGCTCTTCTGTTCTTGCTCTTGAATAATGGCTAATGTTACAATGATACAATGAGGGTGTCTATATCCATTTTCCCTCCTTCCATCTAAAACTGTCTAATCTAGAAATAAATTCCTATCTACTTTCATTAAATCTATTAAATGCCTCCTATATACTTCAGACAAGAGCGTATGGCTCGAGGTCTGATACAATATACAAAAGGTGCTCCTTCATAAAGGATTCATTAAAGACTTGCGCTACAATCCCAAAGCACTTTCAAAAATTTGGGTTTGCTTATCCAACTGATCTCCACTTGATGTGTTGGCTCGCTTGCTGAGTTGGCGATGCTCCTGCATCAATATTCCAAAATTCCCATGGTGACAAGCAAAAATTGTCAGAATCCATCATCGTCGGGACCAAGTAAGATAACTCTCAACCCCCTTCATTTATGTCTATGATATTTTTTATTTTCCTTCATTTATTTTTTGCATTTTTCATTTTAAAAATGGATGGGATCATACACACCCATGCTTGGTATAGGGTGTTGGGCAATAATTATGGAAATAATATTCATGAAAAATCCTAAGTACAAAATATGTGCGTAGAAGAAGAATATTTGTGCAGAAGAAGGAGGAAGACTAGGGAGTGCTCAGTTGAGGCGCATTCAGGAGTACAATGCGTAGTGAGAAGAATAAATCAAAGGAATAAAGAAGAATAATAAAGTAGGGAATAAAGAAAGAAAATAAAAAGGGTGAAAAGGAAGGATCACAACCCGACATGCTAAATATATAAGGATGCACAAAATCCAAAAGAACAATAGTGGGAGTGAAAAAGAAGCATGCAGACAAGGAAACATCTTGATCAACAAATTCAACTCGATTTATTGTTTTAAATATGTAATGGGTTGGGAAAATAGGGGTTATGTTGGTTGTTGTTCTTCTTCTTCTTGAGTGAGTTGAGGAAGTAACCATTGAGTCTATGTCTGAGTGTTGAGGAGATGTTGCAGAGAGAGAGAGACTTGTATTGTAGAATGGATAGGCTAGGAGAAGAAGAAGATAAGCGTGATGTACATCTTTGTAAAGAATAGTTTCCAAGCCTGAGACACTTTCATAAAGAATAATAAAGACCCCAGTCATTGTGGACGTCGGCTAGAGTTGGGTGAACCATATTAACTATTGTGTTGAATGTCTTTTGTGTGATTGTTCATCGGTTATGTCTGGATGCATATTATATTAGATTTGTCTTATGTGTAATCATTGCACAATAGTTACGACTATTACACTAATGGTTTAATGTTGTAGTATGGAATATAATGGTAATATGAATCTGAATTCATTAAGTATCTCACAAAGAACAAAGACAAATTACATGCCCATAACCAATAACTAAGAATGAATAGAATGATCACCTCCCATTCCCTCACTACTACAGAAACTTGATTCCTATAGTCCCAATATATGCATCAGGTGAGACTTCATCTGCATGCATGTGATGCTAAAAGGGTCAATGTCTAAAGGGTTTTATTAGCCAACATAACTTGAACCTAGGGTATTACAACCGTGTGTGGGCAAACAAATGGTTTCATTGTTGGGACCCAAAATTTGTGATTGAGGGAATGTTTTTGGAGGCCAACTAACAAAGAGATTCTAGAATGGTTGGAAAGGAAGGAACGATATTTTGCTTGAAAAGATAAAAGAATCCCTCATATTATTCACAAGAAATGGATGCAAAGGTATGTGCACATAGAACTACATTAAATTTTCTTTGAAAAATTTCCATTTATTCTAACTGAGTGCCTAGAAAGATTAGTAGAGAATACTCGAGGATACCAAATGACAGTGTTGAGGAATTGTAATCCTGAGTTGGTAAGATAGTTGAATTATGTATGTAATCCAAATACTCGTGTAGTTGATTACTTGTTGGATAACATACTAAGAGGATACATTATAGAATTTGCAATAGATTGTACCCAATCATAAAATGGTGCAGAAAGGGACTTTTTCAAAGGTTTTTGTGGAAGGTTCATGAAATAATTGAGTATGTGGATAAATATGTTGTTGTGTGACAAGTGTGTGATGGCGATGGAATCTGAGTGCTAAGGGGCTTGCGCACATGGGGGAACTGGGGGATGACAAGAGGATAGTTTGAGGACAGGAGAGAATTGAGTAATAAATGAAGAAGGAAGGGAGGGAATGGGGATGCAAAGGATTGAAGAGGGTATACCAGAGTATGAATATAAGTTTAGAGTATTTCATGGAGGAAGGAGGTACAAGAGGTGAAAGACTAAGGCTGAGAAAGGAGAGTCACACAGTGAGCTAGAGGGAAGATAACCTTGTGCAATAGTCCAAATCATGGAAATACCACATATAAGAGGAGAGGAAGAAGATTTCCAATCCACTCCTATAATAGAAGAGATGTTAAGTCCTAATCAAACTGGGTCCTATGTCAAATCCACAACCCCATGTGTGTTACCACAAACGGAGATAACAATTGAAGACTTATCAAAATCAATCATAGTGAGCAAGCGAGGATAAAGTAGTTTCAATCAGAGCAGTGGAATAAGTGCATAGATTCAAAGTCAACCAATATCACTAAGAAGAGGTACTACACAAACAAAACATGGAAAGGGTAGACAACACCCTAATACTTCCCGAGTTCGAGGGAGTTGGGTCAGAGGACCCATACCAACATTATTTTGTTCATGAGACAATTTGGGCTGCTAAGAACGTCCAAGATGAGGTTCAGAATATTGCATAGTTAGAAACAACAATTTGAGGATGTGCATTAGTCTGGTACATGAAGTTGCATAGTACCACACCTATAGGAAAATCCAAGACTTTGGTAGAAATAAGACAAGCATTGTTAATGGATTTCAAGAAGCCAAAGTCTGAGTCGTAGTACATTACAAAACTAAAGGAGATTAAACAGGTGAAAACAGAGTCAGTATGGGACTTTAATCAAAGGTTCACTGACCTGATGGGTAGACTGAATATCCAGATCCCTAATCAACAACATCAAGAATGGTTTATTACAAGGCCTCTAACACACATTTACAGGCCATTGATTCAATAGAATGTTGTGTCGTAGCCGAAGGCTAAGGAAATTGCTGAAATTGGAATCATTTATTGTAGGTGACAGTGAAGGGATGGCGCAAGTTCAAACATAGTTTGTTGTGTTGACTTCAACTGGAAAAACTTACAAAAGGGAAGGAAAAATGTGAACAAGTCTAGTGTACCAAGTGTAGGACTGAAGTTCATCATAAGGACGAATGTCCAAAATTCACACAGTATTTAGTGATTGGAGCATCAAATCCTTTACCAGGAGGGGGATATTGTGAGATATGTAAGAAATGGAGGCATCATCTAATTGATTTTCCTCTGCTATAGAATTTTCAGAGTACACCGAGGAACTTATTTTGGAATTTTTGCAAGTCATTCATCCATGGAGAGAAGCATTTCCATGCATTAGATTTTATGAGGTAGTGCACTTGAGATATGTACAGGATCTACGAGGAGAATGCTAAGGTAGAAGGGGGTGGTTCACCCTATAATAATCAGAGAGGCTTTAATCCAAGAAACTGAGGAAATTTTGGTAGAGGAGGAAGAGGATCGATAATATGTTACAACTGTAATCAATTGGGACATTTAGCTCATGAATACCCACATATGTTTACAAAATGCACATACTATATAGAAATGGACCATGTGACATAAGATTGTCCTCAACTAGTTGCAAAATGGAAGGCAAGAGGAAATTGGGGAAACTCCCATTGCACAAAGGGTGGTGAATCAGGTATTGTGCAGATAGTGTACCAACAAAGAATTTAGATTCAGTGCACAAATTGGGGAATATGATGTGGATAATGGTATCTTGGAATTGAGGTCCAACGTGAATGTTTTACCTAAAAGTACTTGAGAGATGATGGGAAAACCCAATATAGTATGGTCTCATGTTTAATTAAGGCTCATGAATCAAAACAAAATAGTACAAATTGGTCGTTTGATAGGAGTACATGTTAACATAGATGGGGTGTGCATTGTGACATGATCCTTTGAACTTATTCAGATCATGGACAATAGTAAACCATATCCAGAACTAATGGGACTTGAATGAAAATTTGATAAACAAGAAATCATTAATATGAAGAAGAGAGAAATGATATTTGAATTCAAATATTTGAAATTTATTGCACCATTGTACCCAACAAAAGGAAAGAGATACGTAGAGCCAGCCAGTAGAAATGACATCGAAAATTTCTATAACATGACTGTGTGGATGGATGATTCTGTTAAACCCACTTCATATGGTCTACTAAGTTGGAGAAGTATCAGCTCATGTCCATCATTTTCAAAGGCAGGTCTAGAGCATTAGCAATAGATTATGCATGAATTATCATGTAACATTTCACTCTTGCGTGCAATGAGTGAGCTTATTCTTTGAAGACACTTTCTTGCAAGTGATCTATATTATTATACTATTGGTCATTTGATTATGATTATGAGGCGTTATGGATTGATGCCATGTTATTTTGTTGTATTGACATAGACAAGTTCTATTGACTCGATTTTCTTGAGTATGCAGGATTTTGGACCTTGATGATGCAGAGGCATCGATTAAACCCTTGGACTCTGGATCGATTCAAGGAGTGGACTATTAGTATTTGATTGTTGTATATATGACATTTGTGCATTGGATTAGATGATATGATTATGGATATTATTTATGACATGATTCATTGATGATGCATGCTGATGATAGCTTGCTGGCCAAACTCACATGTGGAGTGGAGGGGTCACGCACGACTACTAGAGACGTTAAGGGAGAGCTATGGACAACATCCCTACCACAGCCTACTAGCACTCCCAACATGGCTCGAACAGTAGGTTAACGATTACCTAGTTCGAGAAGACCCACGATATCGTGAGGATAGACTACGATAGTCACTCACAATGATTCTAAGGGGCACAAAATAAGGTAGGTGCCTTATTCCTTAGAGGCCCTTAGTCTCCCACAAGATCACCTGATAAAGTATTGACTCCAAGGGTTTGTGATGTCTACAAAGTCAGTCAAGAGGCGAGTAGCACCCTTGGAGTACCTAGTGTGTCCTAAAGGGCACGTCATGCAAGAAAAATGGAATGAGGCGAGTGGCACCCTTGGAGCACATAGTCCATATTGAAGGGTGCGTCATGCAAGAAAAAAAGAAAGAGGTGAGTGGCACCCTTGGAAAACGTAGTGCATCTTGAAGGGCATGTCACGCAAGGGAAACAAAATGAGGTGAGTGGAATCCTTGGAGCACCTAGTGCATCCTGAAGGGCATGTCACATTGATTAACTAATAAAAGAATAAAATTATATGGCCTTAGAACTAATAACGTGATAAGAAAGATTTAAAAACAATTTCCCTAATGAAATGTCGCCCAACGTCGAAAATTAAAATTTAGGTCTAAAGTAATACTTGTGGTATAATAATAATAATAATAATAATAATAATAATCATTAAACATGTGACGAAAAGGGGGTAAGAAACTCGATTAAATTATTAAATTCAAATTATTTTGGGATTTAAAATTTTAAAAGGGAAATGATTGTTTTATTACACATGCTAATTAAAATTTATTAATTAAAAAGAAAAAGGGGAAAAAGATAATTTTCTACACTTACTAATTTGAGTTTTAGATAAAAGGGGAAAGAGGGAGATTTAAAAGAATTAGGAAACTGAGGGAAAAAGGGGGAAACATAAGGAAAAATGGAAAAATAAGGAGAAAACAGAATGACTAACTTAGTAAGGTATATTGCCATTAAGAACTTTCTAAATTGAACTCAACTAGTAAATTAGTAAGGAGGTAAGTCATTAAATGTGTAAGGGAATGTGAAGACACCTAGGAACGATTCTAGGAATGTTTTTAGGTCGTTGAGGGAAATAGGAGTAACTAAACATTTAATGAATTTAATTTTCAGTGCAACGAAGGGGATGGGTGACATATGTGCGAGGAGGATTTTTCTAAATTAAATTTTTGAACAATAAATTAAATGGGAAATTGGGAAATAAAATGACTTAGAAACTCTATATAAAGGAGGGAGGAGGATGATGATGGATCTCTTCTTTTATGCATAATGTTACGCTTTAGAATTTCATACTTCACTGACTTACATTGTGGGAGTTGGGATACCCAACTTGGTGAGGAGTGGTAGCTCAACCTTGCAAGGCGAGCTGGGAGCTAGTGGTTCTCTGGTTTTGTGTGTGTGCACCTTGCGGCTTGGGGGGCTAAGGGGGAATAAGAGTACCCCTAGCGTTTGCTGGGAGGTACTGGTGAAGTCTCATCAGTTGAAAAGCAGGAGCAGCATGGAGCACGTGGGACAACGACTCAGAGCTATATTTTTAACTGTGTAAGGAAGGTGTTTGACTTAGCAGTTTAATCGAGAACTTAAACTCCCATAGCCTTAAGCTCATTGCTTGACTTGATTCCCTTGGCCTTCGATCCTTGATGTTGTGACTGTCCTATTGGTTTTAAATTGATTTATATGAAGAGTTTATTCCTAGTCTTCACCCTCATCCCTAGTTCGTCAGTGCATGCCTGAGCAGTCGACCAGGAGCTGAATCGATGGTCATCACTTCAATGCACAATGACCTATAGATTCTAATGGCCTACTTTTATGTGCGTGGATGACGAGCGAAGGATGCTTGCTTAGCTTCCTACCCCTGTCGATAGTTCCTGATTGATGGATTTCCTTGCTCCTTAAATGATTGAATACTTCTGCGATTGTTTATCTTTCCTTCCACGATCTTCTTATTACCCTCTCTGTTTCGATGAAATGATCTCTGCATTCTCTTAATGGGATGTCTATGTCTCTTTTAATCATTTGTCTGTGCGTTTTATTTTTATAATAAGGCTGTGATTATATATCTGGATGCGTTCTTTTAATGGGTTGTATACGTCTCTTTTAATATTTTGTATGCGTTTTATTTTTATAATATGGCTGCATTATTTTAATGGGATGTCTACGTTTCTTTTAATAATTTGTCTGTGTTCTATTGTTAAATGATATGGCTGTGAATTTTTAAATGATTGTGAAATTATACCCATGTTTGCGTTTATTTTAACGACAATACACAATGATTGATACTTTCACCAAAGTAGCACCCCTGGGCGATTTTCTGGGTGTTCTACACAATTATCTGGAATGGAGTTTATTGTTTCTCAGTTTTGGGTTTTATTGTTATTTACATTGTTCTTTTACACACTAAGGAAATTTATTCTTACTTCCTTGGCCCCACTCAACTATCCTCATTATGGCATATTGATCATAGTGAGAACCACTTCCATTCCGTTCCAGCAGTAAGCCAACAAGCAATCCTTCCCTCACTAACTCAATGTCTGACAGAACCCGAACCTTCTTATAGATGGCAGAGCGTGAGAGAATTGACCCTTAAGATTTGTGTGAAGCTTGTAAATCGTAACCCTGTGGATCAACCATCCCTTCCTAGTTCCTTGCAAATGATTTCATCCTTACCTCTGCGAGTGATTTAGCAATTATTCTACTACTACGATTGAATTAACCTTTTTAGTCACCCAGATTGAAATCGTATTTACTGTTGAATGATCTTGGTATGCACCTAGTTGATTTCGCCTTTACTGTTGAATATAACCTTCGCATCCTTCCAGAATTTTAACTCAGAAAACGCAGTACAGAGTTTTAATAACGTTAATTATCGGTGCAATCTAAGGGGCATCCTGTCTCTTTCCTACCGTTATTAAATGCAGTGGATTCTTTTTCCTCTTACATATCTTTGACAGTCTAATAACTAAAATCCAAGCCAAAACCTTGATCAACGCTTTAAGCCGTATTTTATAACGATAACTTGTATTAATAAGATACACTGTGTACTATAAGAGAACCCAAAATATTTCTCTTCTCACTTAATTAATGATTACAACAGTTCTCAGGAGATAACCTGATTGCAGGACAAGGCCATGGATAACTTGCTTAATCGGTTATGCAATTAATTGCATTAATTTAATGTATAAATTCTAGACACAGATTTCATGTAACTTTGTTTGAGCATTTAACTTGTTTTAATTGACGGAAGTAATTTTAATTGACAGTAATTATAATTTAACTTGTGAAATTGACTAAAATAATTATAATTGGTTTATGTAGTTCTTAATTGCATATATTGTTTTAATCAGGGCATAATTCAATTCTCATGTGTAATGATTGCAGTTTTTTTTTATGTTTAAATAAGATCCAAATTTAGGATAAGGTAGAGTGATTGTAGCGATTATTTGGATGGTGTTAATGAAATCAATGTTTTACATTTCAGATATTTTAACATTCGTGGGATATTGGTAACTAGCGTATTAATGATAATTTATTATTGAGATAGTCTTATTAGCTAGTCATATTTAGTATAAACCATTGGACTTGAATTGTTACATTCAAGGGTCTACAGTCCTTTGCTTGAACTAAAAGAGTTAAGAAAATATTGGTTGATTTGATTGATGTTTAGCTTGTGTAGATGAATCATTGAGATTTTAATAGGAGGCTTATGCCTCTGGATGGATGGCACATTGGAGTTTTATGCGCATTTGAATTATTTGTGTACCTAGACTTGTGTGCCTTGGATGTTTGGTGCTTGGGATTTAGGCGTAATATGGTTTTATGAGCGTTTGGTTTTCACGCGCATTGATTTTTAGGTGCCACCGGTATACCTTGAATGGGCCTAATGGTTAATAACATGTGTTACTTCCTAAGATATTACCATCTCAATCAAGCAGGGCTGGATTTGCTTGTTGTAAGGGATGATGATGGTATGAGAAGGCCCTTCCAGGTAATGTCAAGCGCCTTGATTCACCATCGGTACTGAGATGAGGCTAGGGTGCCAGTACCCCTGAGGGTCCACAGTGTGCCTGAGCCAGTACCGTTAGCTTTCACCGCAAATTTGAGAAGGTCAAATTTCCCAAGTTCTTTGGTTCCCTGGACAACGCAGTCGTTGAGGCATGGGGGAGTGTATGGTGATGTGCTTTTTGCTTCACGAATATACTTCCCACATGAAGATCCGCATGGTAGTCTTCAACTAAAGGGGAGCGCTCTTCTATGGTGGAAGACGCTCCTGTTGTTTTTGAACGTGACCTTCGAAGATATGTCATAGGAACTATTCGAGGAACAGTTCCAGGAGAGGTATATTTCTGAGGAATTCTTGAGCATCCGCTCAATGATTTCAAGGCCTTGCAACAGGGCAGCCAAACGGTGCCCGATTATGAGGCCCGTTTTTGGAGCTGCTTCGGTATTCTCCGCACCTTTTTACCAAGAAACGTAAGCTCAACAAGTTCATGTTGGCCTTGGTGTTAGGATCCAGCTTCTACTTTGGGTACTAGGATTACTGGATGGAAGAAATGTGTTGGAATGTGGGGAGCCATATCACCAACATGACTACCCAGTGGAGAAAACCGGAGCTCTGGATCAGCCGGACCCACTACAGTGGGATATTTGGGAAAGGCCCATCGAATTCATGCAGTGGTGAATAACCGCCAAGCAGAGAACTAGTCGACAGTGCTCAAGATGTCAGGTATCGTCTCTGACCAGACCCTTATTATTTTGATAGATCTCAATCCTACTGAGAGTTTAATTTCTGGTGCAGCGCTAAAGAGGATTAAGGTAAAGGAAATCAAACATGATGAGTTTAGCTTTGTAGAGATGGCTTCGGGAGCCAAATAGAAGGTTGGAGGAAAGGTTACCGACTGTACACTTAACCTGGGAGAGTTTTTCACCAGGGACAACCTGTACGTCATGATCTTAGGATCTTATGACATCGTGATTAGTATGGACTGGTTGGCATCGCATGAGGCGATACTCAACTGTAAGACAAAACAATTGATCTTAGTTGATGATGAGGGACAGAGACACATGATTGTAGGTCGGAACCAGGGAGTTTCCCTGAGGTTTATCTCTTCTCTGCAGCTATGGAAGAGTAGGCTCAAGGGAGGTAAGCTTTATGCGATCCTTGTGTTAAACGAAAAGGGAGTAGCAGAAGGTCTAGAACACCTTCCGGTGGTGAGAGAATTTGCAGATGCCTTTCCATATGAGTTACTAGGGATGTCGCTAGAGAGGAAATTGGAGTTTACCATAGACCTAAAACCGAGGACTGAACCAGTAGCGAGAACGCCTTATCATATGTCAACCTCGGAGTTACATGAGTTGGGAATGCAACTGAAGGAGTTGTTGGACCTAGGACTTATACGACTGAGTGTGTCACCGGGGGGTGCGCCTGTTATTTTCATACGAAATAAGGATGGGTCATTGTTAAGCCCTAATATTGGCTCATTACCCCTTAATTGGGGCATATTATATTAGTAATGTTATTTTAATTATGTTGGCTTTAGGCCATTAGTTGTAATTATACCTCCTAGTCTCCTATATATACCAAGGAGGCATTTTCATTTTGAATCATCTTGTACTTGAACA
>JZKD02S1629534.1:27853-43367 GCA_000966675.3 Picea glauca
CATTTATGGCACTTTATGGATACCACCCTCCTTCCATCACTTCTTCTCTAAAAGAAAAATATAAGGTTCAAGTAGTGGAAGATCACATCGAGAATCAACAACAAGTTCTCCAAATGTTAAAGAACAACCTACCCATGGCACAAAATCACATGAAACAACAAGCAGATCAACATCGTAGTGAAATAATTTTTGAAGTAGGGGATTGGGTGTTTTTAAGACTACAACGATACAAACAGATGTCCCTCAAGCAAGCCAAGAAGGATAATAAATTATCACCAAAGCACTATGGCCCTTATAAGGTGATGCAAAAGATGGGTACTATGGCATACAAATAGGGGCTACTTGCATATTCACGAGTACACCTAGTTTTCCATGATTCATGCTTAAAGATGGTTATAGGTGACAAGATCCCAGTTCAAAATATATTTTCAGAACTTGACGAGGAAGGAAAAATCATATTGGAGCCTGAAGCCATCACTGACACAAGAATTCGCCAGCTGAGGAATAGATCCATTTCAAAGTATCTGATTAAATGGAGGAAACTATCGGCTGAAGATTCCACTTGGGAAGATGAGTCTTTTATCTGGTTCTTAACAGTCATGGAGACTCTGCATTGTCTACCGTCAATTGAACAAGGAAAATATCAAGAATCAGTATCCGTTGCCGAGGATCGATGATCTGTTCTATCAGATGAATGGTGCGACGGTGTTTTCCAAGATCGATTTATGATCAGGGTATCACCAGTTATGGATCAAGGAGGATGATGTCCCTAAGAATGCCTTTAAGAAGAGGTTTGATCATTATGATTTTACTATCTTACTGTTGGGACTGAAAAATGCCCTAGGGGTATTTATGAGTTTGATGAACACGGTGTTCCATGATTACTTGGACAAGTTCATCCAATTATTCATCGACGATATTTTGATCTACTCTCGGATGATGGAGGAGCATGATGATCACTTGCACTTGGTACTACACGGTCTGCGAGAGCACAAATTGTATTGGGAAGTTGTCCAAATGCTTGTTTTATCAATCAAAGATTCACTACTTAGGGCATGTGATCTTCGATGAAGGTATCGCCATGGAGTCTATTATGGAACGGCATGTGCTGATGAATGTCCCAGAAGGACGTAGCTTCATGGGTTTAGCAGGATACTATCGATGATTCGTCGAGGGATTTTCAAAGATAGCAAATCTGATTACCAAATTGTTGAAGAAGAACATGAAGTTTGTTTGGACCGAGAATGCGCCGAGGCATTTCGAAGGCTCAAGGAGCTATTGACAACAACACCGATACTAAAGGTCCCTAACATGGACATAAACTTATTGGTATGCACTAACGCATCCAAGGAAGGCTTAGGCAAAGTCTTTATGCAAGACGGTCGAGTGATCGCTTACATCTCAAGGAAACTTAGAAGGCATGAGGAGAACTATGCGATGCACGATTTGGAGTTGTTATCCATTGTATATGCGTTGAATATTTGGAGACACTACCTTTTTGGATGGAAATTTGAACTAAAGACAGCCCACTATGGACTACAACACATATTTATGCAAAGAGACTTGAACGCGTGACAACGACGTTGGTCGAAATTGCTTAGCAAGTACGATTTTGAGATTACTTACATAAGGGGAACAGTGAGCCGAGTGGTAGAGGCATTGAGTCAAAGACTACACATATTTTCAGTGTTGCTTCTTCAAACGAATATACATGAAAAGATTCTAGATTTACAGTGCGACAATGACTGGTACAAAGAGGTCAAGGATTTTATCGGACAAACACAATGATGGTACCAATATTGAAGTATTTACGTTGGATGATGATGGACTACTGAGATTTAAAAATTAAATTTACATACCACCGAAAGACGAGTTGAGGATTTTGATCCTAAACGAGGCTCACAAAGCAGTGTACATGGCTAACCTGGGAGTCACGAAGATGAGGGCAGACCTTAAACCCTTATTCTTCTAGAAATGAATGAAGACAAGCATAGTCAACTAGGTGGCAAGATGTCTAGAACATCAATAGGTAAAGGATGAACATATACATCCAGCAGGATTACTCTAGCCACACGCTATTCTATAATAGAAATGGGAGGTTATTTCGATGGATTTCATTGTTTGATTTCCACTAACAACAAGGAGACACGACTCGATTTTTGTGGTAGTTGAAACTTTGATGAAGAGTTCTAATTCTATTCCTGTGCATACGACGTATCAGGCACCTGGAATAGCTAGAGTTTTCATCAGTGAGATTGTGAGGCTGTATGGCATACCTAAGAGGATTATATCTGATTCAAGATTGATGTTTACTGGATAATTTTGGACTATTTTCCAAGAGGCCTTGGGAACCCAACTTAACTTTAGTATTGCGTATCACCCAGAGACTGACGGGCAAATCAAACGAACGAACCAAACCTTGGAAGACATGTTGTGCATGTATGTGATGGACCAATAGAATCATTGGGAGGAATTCTTGCCACTGGTAGAACTCGCTTATAACAACAATTACCAAAGCACAATTAATATGGTGCCTTCGAGTTTCTTTACTGACGACCGTGTCAAATTCCTTTGTTGGAGAAATTCTATTTTCGACACACTAGTTCAGTGGGAGTTAACTGACTAGTTCTATTTAGATTTCTATTTTTACCATCACTATTATGCATGCATGCATTCCTAGGGAAAGCAAACTGCTTGATTTCTTTTCTTAATTATGGAATTCTTTTCCCTATATATGAGTGTATTCCGCTCATTCATTGTATCATATTGATCATGATCTATGTATCAATCATCAACTCATTGGAGTAGTATGAATATATTTTCTGATTCTTTCATATTGAATCTCTCTTCCTTTCTTGATAATATTTGTTTGTACTTGTTTTAGCTAGATCTTTTGTGCAGGTTTCCATAAAACAATGACATGGTATCAGAGCTATGCTGCTTGGAGCAAGCCAGACAAGACAAAGAATAAGGAAAATTGGAGTTTCGATGAGATAAATCTGTGGTCGTAAATTTCAACAGTTATTCCACCCAAAATATTACTTTTTTTTAGGAAACAACCCATCATGAAAGTAAATTGTCCCATTTTGGAAGCGGATTTTTAACCGTTTGGCGAGATTATTTACCGTTTGCTCATAAAGTGAGCCGCAAGATAGCCTTCTAAAACTGATACCAATCCTTGGTCATACCTTTTCCCATTCATTACTCCCAAAATATTACGTTTTGGAGGAAACAAACCATGATTAAAGTAAATCGGCCCATTTTGGAAGTGGGTTTTCAACCATTTGGTGAGATTCCTCACTGTTTGCTCAGAAAGTAAGTCTCAGGATCATCTCCTGAAATTGATACGAATTCTTAATTTATTAATTTTTCACTTGCAGATTGAGAGTAAATTTTTAGGGGTTCTTGGAATCAGTGGGAGAGACGGATATGACAAATATTATACAGTCAAACTTGGTGGTAATACTCACACCATACAATTATTTTTATTGGAAGAAGAAGGTATAATTCCAACTCAGAAAGAAAGGATTGTATAATTTGACGATGGCGACAGAAACAGAACCTACATCAGCGATTGAGAAGATGAGATGGGCGAACTGTAACGATGAGCCCACATGACTACTTCTTGAATTAATATCCACTGATTTATGGTTTCATGTTGTTGCATGCAAGACTCCAAACAAGATCTGGACCACCTTGGAAGGACTCTTTGGAAAGAAGGATGAGATGTGAGGTCATATGCTTGAGGTAGAGTTGAATACCTTAGACCCTAAAAGTTTTGATAATATACAAGATTTTTTTACTAAATTTAAATATTTTCTATGGAGCTTGGGTGAATGTGGTATTGACAAGTATACACAAGAGAAACAACTTATTCTAACAATATTGGCCAAGCTAGGACCAAAATACACTGTATATGTTTCCAATTTCCATTCTAGCAGATGTCTTTTTGGAACAAATTGGAAAATGCCTATGTTGGCTTAGTTCATTGAGTCTCTTACACAAGAGAAGAAAAAAATCATACAGATGGGCCTCATGAAAGATCCCAAAGTGCATGCACTCACCATGCATGATGGAAAAGTGTCATTCAAATAGAATAGGAAGGAGGGATATTCCTAATCCTTTAATGATTCTTCAAGTTCCAAAGACTCTTCAGATTCCAAGAAGAAGAAGAAGAAGGGAAAGCAGTTCACTTACGGCAATAAACCGAATCATGAAGAATCCACATGCATGAAGAAACAGATCAATCTTATGGCACAGGCACTTCAATAGAACAACCATGGAAACTTCATTCCAGAGGGAGACAAGAAGCATAAGGAAGAAGATCCTTCTCCTAAGAAAGGTAATCATCATGCTCTTGTTGCAATTAATTCCTTATCTGATTCATGGATTATAGATTCTAGCGCATCCCATCATATGGCAGTGAAAGATGAATTTGTCTCTTCTTTGAATCCATGCTCAAGACCCCCTATTCTCATGGGGGATGATACTCCAGTATCAATAGCAGGAGAAGGGAGAGTGGAACTCCATAATGGTAGTTTTGAGAATGTTTTACATGTGCCAAATATTTCTACGAATCTTCTCTCAGTTTATTAGATCACTCAGAAAGGTAAAAGGTTGAATTTACATCAGATTTAGTTTCAATAATTGGCATGCATGACAATTCCATCATTGCAATTGGTCAGGTGGATCACAAATCAAGGTTTTATAAATTCACTAAGTTTTTTTATGATGACTCCTCTATTCTACTTACACATAAGGAGAGTACATTGCATGCACCTCCACTGCAACATGCATATACTCTTATTCTTCCATCACTTTCAGACATCAGATATGATTCCATACACTCATATTCTATACATGGAAATAAGAAGGTAGTACATCCAGATAAGAAGCTAGCACTGAATCTTCAGCAGATGCCCAAGAAGGCACATACCACACTTCAGGCAACAGGAAACCTTGTAGGGAATCCATTGGATTTGAGGAGGACTCAATCTCAACATGAGGAGCCTTCTCATGTATTTTCAGCTTCAAAACCTGTGATGCCCATGCATTTCTATATGGTTCCATCTACTTATCCACATAACTACAATAGGGTTGTGGGAAATCCATTATGGAAAGAAGGCATGCAAAAGGAGTATGACTCACTCCTACAGAACCAGACTTGGAATCTCGTTCCACATCCACCAGAAAGGAATATTTTAGGTGCAGATGGGTCCACGGGATCAAGAAGTACAAGGCCTGACAAGTTGGAAAAGGACTTCATCAGATCCATAAATATTTCTACATCTTCAAGAAGACTTTCGATGAGCAGAAGTTTCAGACTTTTTGAGATTGTCTTGCAGTGAAGAACAAAGTTGCCTGGTAGCTATCATTTTCTTCTTTTGATACATTATCTTTTGAGGGGGTGGGGGGGGGTTTGTTCCCACGTGGGTTTACCTCTTTTCTCACTTTTATTCAGTGTTCATTAGTTGCATTGTATATGAGTACCTAAAATGGCCTATTAGTTGGGACTCATTTTTAACTCCATAGTGATGTTCAGGGGGGTTGTTGGAGAAATTCTATTTTCGACACATTAGTTCAGTGGGATTTAACTGACTAGTTCTATTTAGACTTTCTATTTTTACCATCATTATTATGATTGCATGCATTCTTAAGGAAAACTAACTGCTTGATTTATTTTCTTAATTATGGAATGCTTTGCCCTATATATGAGTGTATTCCACTCATTCATTGTATCATATTGATCATGATCTATGTATCAATCATCAACTCATTGGAGTAGTGTGAATATATTTTCTCATTCTTCCATATTGAATCTCTCTTTCTTTTTTGATAAGTTTTGTTTGTACATTCTTTAGCTAGATTTTTTGTGCAGGTTTCCATGAAACACTGACAGCCTTGAGCTGGATCGGCTAGAGGATAGGGTCCCGGTGGGACTGGAAGTGATCCAAGCAATGGAGGTTCAATTGCAAACTATAATACAAAGGATCAAGGAAGAACATGATCGACATACGCATTCTATCGATGTGTATCGTGTCGATCGTAGATATGATGTGGTGATCGAGTATTCTTGCCGTTGAAACTGCATAAAAGTTTGATAAAGTTTGGAAAGCGTCCTAAACTATCTCCTAGGTTCATGGAATCCTGTGAGATCGCGGAGAGGAGAAGGCATGTGGCCTATTTGACTAGCTTGCCTAATTCTTTGAGGTAGACAAATGATGTCTTCCACGTCTCTGTTTTGAGACATTATGTTAGTGATCCTACTCATGTTGTTTACATGAGTTCCTTGCAGGATCAGATGAGGTTGCATTCACGACAGAGCCAATCTACATCTTGGACCTTTGTATTTGACAGCTACGGCTTCGAGTCATAGATCAGGTCAAGTTCTAGTGGGACAAATTTAGTCCACACTCAATGATGTGGGAGGACACATATGTTATGTGCTAGCAGTTCCCATTGTTTTTATAGATAGACTTATGATACTATGATACGCTTTATTTATGCATTTATATACTGTGAAAATTTGGGACGAATTTTAGACCAAGAGGGGGTGTATGTAACATCCCTCTCTTGCATGCCCTAAGTGAGCTTATTCTTTGAGGACACTTGCTTGCAGGTGATCCAGATTATTATACTATTGGCCATTTGATTATGATTATGAGGCGTTATGGATTACTAACATGTTATTTTGTTGTATTGACATAGACAGGTGCTATTGACTCGGTTTTCTCGAGTGTGCAGAATTTTGGACCTCGATGATCCAGAGGCATCAAGGAAACCCTTGGACTCTAGATCGATTAAGGGAGTCAACTATTGGGGTTTGATTATTGCATATCTAACATTTGTGCATTGGATTAGATGATATTATTATGGATATTATTTCTGACATGATTCGTTGATGATGCAGGCTAACGATATCTTGCCAACCAGACTCACATGTGGAGTAGAGGGGTCACACATGACTACCGAAGATGTTGAGGGAGAGGTGTGGAAAGCAGCCTTGCCACAACCTACTAACACTCTTGTTGTGGCTCGAAATGTAGGTTAGCGATTACCTAGTTCAAGAATACCCACTATGTCATGAGGGCATACTGCGATAGTCGCTCACGATGATTATAATGGGCGTGTAATAAGGCAGGGGCCTTATTTCTTAAAGGCCCTTAGTCTCCCACAAGATCACCTGACGGAGTATTGACTCCATGGGTTTTTGATATCTACCAAGTCAGACAAGAGGCAAGTGGCACCCTTGGAGCATCCAGTGTGTCGTGAAGGGCACATCATGCAAGAAAAAGAGAATGGGGGCAGTGGGACCCTGGGAGAACATATTGTGGCCTGAAGGGCCCAACGTACAAGAAAAAAAAAAAAGAGGCGAGTGGCACCCTTGGAGGAGGTAGTGTGTCCTGAAGGGCACGTCGCGCAAGGGAAACAAAATGAGGTGAGTGGCACCCCCGGGGAACCTAGTGCATCTTTAAGGGCACGTCGCATTGATTAAATGATAAGACAATAAACCTATATTGCCTTAGAACTAATAACGTGATAAGAAATATTTAAAAACAATTTCCTAATAAAATGTCGCCCAACCTTGAAAATTAAAATCTAGGTCTAAAGTAATACTTGTGGTATACAAATAAAAATAATAATAATCATCATTAAACATGTGACCAAAAGGGGGTAAGAAACTTGATTAAATTATTAAAATCAAATTGTTGAGGGATTTAAAATTTTAAAAAGGAAATGACTATTTTGTTACACATGCTAATTAAAATTTATTAATTAAAAAAAAAGGGGGAAAAGATAATTTTCTACACTTACTAATTTGAGTTTTAGATGAAAAGGGAAAGAGAGAAATTTGAAAGAATTAGGAAACTAAGGGAAAAAGGGGAAACATAAATAAAAATGGAAAAATAAGGAAAAAGAATAATGACTAACTTAGTAAGGTATATTTCCATTAAGAACTTTCTAAATTGAACTCAACTAGTAAATTAGTAAGGGGGTGAGTGATTAAAATGTGTAAGGGAATGTGAGGAGACCTAGGAGCGATTCTAGGAATGATTTTAGGTGGGTGAGGGAAATAAGAGTAATTAAACATTTAATGAATTTAATTTCCAGTGCAACGAAGGTGATGGGTGATACATGTACAGGGAGGATTTTTCTGAATTAAATTTTTGAACAATAAATTAAATGGGAAATTGGAAAAGAAAATGACTTATAAACTCTATATAAAGGAGGGAGGAGGAGGGTGATGTATCTCTTATTTTATGCGTAACCTTACACTACATAATTTCAAACTTGACCGACTTATCTTGTGGGAGTTGGGATAGCCATCTCAGTGAGGAGTGGTAACTCGGCCTTACGAGGCAAGTTGGGAGCTAGTGGTTCTCTGGTTCGGTGTGCGTGGCCCCTTTGCAGGTCAGGGGGATAAGGGGGAAGAAGAGTACCCCTAGCGTTGGTTGGGAGGTACCGGTGAGGTCTCATCGGTGGGAAAGAGGGGACCACACGAAGTGCGTGGGACAATGACTCAGAGTGAACGACTTGGGCTACGGTATGCTTTCTTGTATTCTGCATGATAGAGTATTATAGATCTTACACTTTCATTTCTATATTTTTAACTATGTAAGGAAGGTGTTTTACTTAGTAGTTTAATCAAGAACTTAAATTCCCATATCCTTAATCTCGTTGCTTGACTTGACTCCCTTGGCATTCGATCCTTGATGTTGTGATTGTCCTGTTGGTTTTAAATTTATTTTTATGAAGAGTTTATGCCTGGTCTTTGTCCTCATCCCTAGTTCGTTAGTCCACGCATAAGTAGTCGTCCAGGAGTTGAATCGACGGTTGTCACTTTGGTGCACAACGACCTATAGATTCTAATGCCATCCTTTTTTGTGCGTGGATGACGAGAAAAGGATGCTTGCACAACTGCCTACCCCTATCGATAGTTCCTGATTGATGGATTTCCTTTCTCCTTTTGCAATTGAATACTACTGTGATTGTTTATCTTTCCTTCTGTGATCTTCTTATTACCCTCCGTGTTTCGATGAAATGATATCTGTGTTCTTTTAATGGGATGTCTATGTCTAGTAGTGTCTAGTAGTGTCCCGTGTAATTTTTTAATTAATGAGATATGAAAATAAAATTAAACAAAATACTTCTTTCAAAAAATATAGATATTTGTAATATGCATAAACAAGTCTATGTATGTTTTCAATTTCATCACATATGGATATTTGTAACAAATTACGATGGTTTGTCAAAACAAGACATATTGAAAGATGAAAAAAATGTTGATTTTGCTATGTTTTATGCATTCCATACCACCGACTTGGTTACCATGAAGTCTAATGTCGAAACATTGGAAGAGACATGACACATAAAACATGACTAATGGGTGATATGAACTCTTAAGGGTATCCTTGGCCTTTATGTGGGGATATGGAAACCATTTGGATTTTTTTAGCACTTGACACAGGGCTTGAGGCCCTAGACATGGTTGAGGGAAGGAAAATGGGCGTTAATCCCCAAATGATGCTTCTAGGAATCTAAGGATAATAAATACTTCTCCTTGAACCACCACACATGACCTCCAAAAGGGGTCCTTGGTGACCAAGTGGGGATATGGGCACTAAACATCGCTTATAGTCACCCAATAATAGTATTGATACTATAGGACCCCATACATGGCCCATGATCCTTACTAGGAACCATTATGACCTAAGTCCCTAGTTTCTACACCTAAACAAACCCATTAATGGTTCACAAATTGTCAAAGTTATTCATTTGTACCATTTATCAATAAACAAGTACCTTTATAAGGCCTATGTGGTGGTTCATGAACTTGTGCATGTTTAGTGAGATATAAAAAAAAGAAAAAAATGCTTGAGTTATTGGTTTTTGGCATTAAAAAAATGATTAGGCCATGAGACTCATCCATTCTATACTAAATGTCAAAGTATGCATATATCCCACTTAAGGGGAAATAATTCCCACTATATTGCATTTATGATATTTTCGGGTTACGTACATGATCCATGAGTTCTAGAGGAAACTATTAGGACATATATGTCTCTTCGTCTTGGTCTTAAAACATGGTCTAGACCATAAGATACATTTGTGTTATATAAAATGTCAAACTACTAACCATATCCTACTTACAAGCCAAACATTAGATCGTCCATAACTTTATTAAGGTTTATGGCCGTATGTATGTCCTATGAATCATAGAAAAAAAATTAGGGACAATGTACTTGATTTATGTATATAAATTGACACATAAGACCTATCCATGTTTCTCGAAACATAAGATTTATTTTAATTTAGGGATAATATTACTCTATGATGTAATTTTGGTGTTTGAGGACATGCATATGGACCTTGATCCCTAGAAATACTTCTCATGATGTACATCCCTAGTTATCATACTTAAACCATGCCTCATTCTACATGACCCATCAATGTTATGTCAAACATCAAAACTATTCTCATATCTAGGCCAAATATTCCATTTATAGGGCCTTTCTATTTCTTTTTGGCCTTATGCATGTCCCATGATCCCTAGAGGAAATTATTGGAGGCCAAATACCAAGTTTTAATTACCCAATCATAAATATTAAGGCACACACATGGTGCACCAATCACTAGAATTAATCTCATATCTCACTTGAAGCCAAACATTCCTTTTATAGGTCCTTTGGATTGATTTAGGCCTATTTGCATGGCCCATGAGCCCTAAAAGTAAATGTTGTGGATTAATTCATTAATTTTTGGCCTTGTACCATGCTCTAAGAAATAAGACTCATCCATGATTTGAAAAATGTCTGAATTATTCCCATATCTCACACATATGGAAAATATTACCTCTACAATATCTCTCTGGTGGTTTATGGCCCCATACATGGTCCATAGAAAGTGTATTTATATCCTAATCATAAAACACAAATTATATCTACAAGGGCCCTGTGATTATTTAAGGTCCTGTGTAGGGCCCACAAGGCCTAAAGGCAATGCTTAGTCAAGTCCCTATTTTTCATCCTTGAACCATAAATTGGGACATAAGATCCATCCATGGTATGAAAGATGTTGAAATCATGTTTGTATCCCACTCATAGGAGAAGGATTCCATCAATAAGGTCTAAGTGGGCTTGATTGTGGAGAAAACTCCACAGTTAAGTGCACTTGAGCCAGAGGCGTCTTGGGATGGGTGACCACCTGGGAAGTCCTGGTTACCGGGTGCAAGCCCCGGAAGTGATGATTGATGCTATACGATTAATTTCATTGGTTTCAATCCCATTTCTTCACCCCTATGATCATCACCCGATGTAATGAGTGCTAAGTGGACTATTCAAATCATGAGAATTATTGGTCAGTTGCGACTAATACTCATGGATATGGGTCATAGATTAATGACTTACACTACACAGTTAATCCCAAAAACAATATCTAATATCTTGCACTGCGGAAGCCCCTCTATTCTTAAATAATAAGAGTGAAGGGAGCTCTAACTGGGTAGTTCATAAGGCACAATAATTGCTAAGGTTTTGCAAATGGGGTAGCAATCTAAGTGGGATTGATTGTGGAGAAAACTCCACAGTTAAGCGTGCTTGAGCCAGAGGCATCTTGGGATGGGTGACCACCTGGGAAGTCCTGGTTACCAGGTGCAATCCCTGGAAGTGATGATTGATGCTATGTGATTCATTTTGTTGGTTTCAATCCCATTTCTTCACCCCTGTGAGCATCCCCCGATGCAATGAGTGCTAAGTGGAATATTCAAATCATGAGAATTATTGGTCAATTGCGACTAATACTCATGGATATGGGTCATAGATTAATGACTTACACTACGCAGTTAGTCCGAAAAATAATATCTAAGGTCTATGTCATTTTATTAGACCCATACATGGACCATGAGATATACAAAAACTTATTAGGGACAATGTCCTTGGTTTATTCTAGACAAACCATGAAATTCATGCCCATATCCTATTTGTAGTGTAAATGTTCCTTATGTTAGTATTTTTTGATAATTTACTTCCCCATTCGTAGTTTATGAGTTTTATAAGTGACTACGAGGGAACGATTCTATGGTTATTGGACCTAAAGTAGTCAAATTTTCACCTCAAACTAAGGATTTTTCCATGAACACTAGTTATTAATAATACCTATGCATTTCACTATGCTAAAAACATGCACATGTTATTTATAAAATGGTTTTATTATGCATCGTGTTTCAATGAAAACAAAAGTGAAGGACATCACCAATATCGTTTATGTCCAAATACATGTTAAAAAACACAAAGAAACAACTAACTCTTGAGAATATTTCCATAAAAAACAATTCTAAATAATTTAATGTGATTGAAGAAGCATGTTTACAATTTCTGAGCATTAATTCTTATGATAATGGTAAAATTACATAATCAAGTAAGAAAATTAGTAAGGAAAGAGAATATTCTTGAAAGAGTCCAAGAAATTAGAGCCAAGGAAAGGATAGACATGGTGATTCAAAGGCATTCAATGAGCACCAATTCAACTCTGATTATAGAATTAGATGGATGGATTTCAATTGTCTTGATATACTTTGAGTTGGAATTTTTAACTCCTATTTGTATTATATATTAATGTGTGATACTTGATTGTATGAGAGGTGTGTGGTTTTTATTGGATTGGTCAATGTGAGGTAGAGTTTGTCTCTACATGATTAGCTTGCTTCAAATTTTTAGGAGGTTGTTATATCTAGTTGAATATTAGATATTCTCTCCAACTAGTTGGTTTATATCTTTGGTGTGTGGTTGATATATTCTTTCAATAGGTTTTTAGTGTGATAAGAGAGTGTGTCTATGTTAGGGAAAAGATTGATATATAAATATGAAATGTTGTTTGATGTTAATAAATATCACTCAATGGATTTTTTATTTGTGAAACGATGTCTACTCTCTCGTTTGCCTACATGGTATCAAATCCAATATGGGTTGGACTCTCTCATGAGAGGGGTATGTAGTCATGGAATTTCCATAGTTTTTTTCCTATATAAATATGTAGGATTAATGTAGGTGAGAGTATATTGTTTTTTGAGTGTTGTTATGGTTTTTCTATAGTAGTGTGTGAAATACGGTTTGTCTTTGGTGTTGTAAGTTATCTTAGTTTTTTGTCACATTAATATGAGGACCAAGAAGGCTACACTACTTGTAACTCCTATTTCATGAGTTTGGGTGTACGTAGAGATCCAATGGTCCTAGTTATTATGAATGGGCGTGGTGAAAGTAGTTATTTCTTATTTTGTTTGTTCCATCTCATGAGGTTGTTGGATATAGATGTTGAATCTGTGTGAATTGTTGGTGTGGAGTTGGTGTGTGATGGTTGGTGTTGTGTTTATGGACATGTTTGACCCACATTTACATGGAGGCCAAATTTTGATCCAGATTAAATGTATGTGATCCAGTAAATTGTAGTGTATGGTTGGATCTTATAAAAATCTTGTTGAAAAAGAAATTAAAGATGGTTGGTATTTTTGCATTGTACATGAGAATTGTCGGTTGATTTGCTAGTGAGATCTCCGGATTTATTTGACTATGGCTAATGGTGTGTGTCTATTAAATTCAAGCATTGAGAATCAATATACTCATGATCGACTTGCTACCCATGAGCACACCCATGAGTGTGATACCTACATAGATCTTGTAACTAACCTCCTCGTTACGATGACCCAACTCTAGTAACTAGTGCAATTTTTTTTTTGTGTGTGTGTTTAAAAAGTGTGTGCGCGCATGTACAAGGGAAACAATCAACACGTTTGACTCTGCGTCGCCACCCGACGATGACTAAGACGCAACCATGATGAACATAAAAAGACGACAAGGACGTACCATAGTAACAACATGTGACTAACGATGATCAAACGACCATAAGTAAGACTGACTACCTGCCCATCCTACCCTGCAATGGTTAGTACCTCCAAGACACATAATCAACGCTCAAGCCCAGGTTCCCATCGATTTTAACCATTTAAGGTCTCAGGGCTGGCAACTGTTCTGAGGAACCTGGAGGTGTTTACTTCCCGCTCGACATAGGTAGACCAAGAATTAAAAGGATCTCACCCAAGTACAACAACTACTAAAGACAACCACTAACTCTACGGACGTGCAAGTCCTAAGGACTCCGACAACAACCAATCAATGTTAAGACAAGGTCTTTCCTATGACTCAAAGGCATTTAATACTGGCCCAATACTCCAATTGAACTCCATTAGTAGACGAGATACCGAGTCCAACCACATAAGAATGTAAATTTAAGAAGGGCATATTCCCCAATTACAAAATCTTAGTAATTCAAGGTACTTGGTTCAAGGACCTTACATCTTATGCATCATCAATAACAATAAAATTTCAATAGCATTACTATGAATAACAATGTCCCTTATCTTCATAATCCCATAACCTTGCATTTGAATTAACAATAACATTAATATCATGTCACCAACACTAAAATCATATTCTTATTTTATTATGCCATAACGTTCCTCCTTTACCTATTGCAAGACCATAAACTATAGTGAAGATACAGTCGCACATTCCTACCCCAAATATGTTATCCTTTAATATAAAGCTCCATGTCAGTACCATGAGATAACAATAACGCTAATTCAGATGGCCATAATAATGCAATAATTACTTTTAAATTCATTCTATGCTATCTCATATGAATATTGCCTTCCACCACTAGAATAAAATAAGTCACTCCATCTAACTTAAGGTTTTTAAAATAAAAGAGACTAGCTAACGACAGATTACCTTTTTACTAGATCCCTCACTCCTATGTCTAAGTCCCTACTCCCTATGCCTAAGCATAGGTATAAATCTTAATCCTATTGTTATCCACATTTTTGGTTATCGGGATGATAACATGATCATGTTATGGTGATAGAAGATCAAACTGTTCATTAAGAACATTTTCCAGAAGAAGTTACATTAATCATTTTCTCAAAAATCATATTTTAAGAATGGTACGCAGGCTGCTTATATACTCTCCTGCGGAAATCCTTAATTTCCGTAGGTTTCATTCAGCTGAACTATGGACTTTCCACACTGTGTTAATGGTTAGGGTGCGAGCATGTTTCTAAAGGAGAAAATGAATAAATTCTCGATTCTTCTAGAAGGAATCTTCTAGAAGGATGAGTTGGAGTTCGAATGGTTGGCAAAGTACTGAGTTTCCAGATATTTTGGGATTATTCCCTATCCAGGTAACTAATCAATCTTCTACTATATAATGAGGAGATTGCTTATGGAAAAGGTTAACAAGTTAACAAGCAAGCAAGGCAAGCAAGCTAGCTAGAGTTTGATAGGAGATCTGGTGCAAGACTGTGTGGAGGATGGAAGCTACAGCAACAAGACATTACAAGTAATCATCTGTGGTTGAACTTCTTCATGCATGAGCAAGTGTGTGTGTCAGATCTAGGAGCCATCGAAAGGAGATCTACAACATCAAGGCTCAGGTTGTATATTTCTCTTTCAGTTAATGCAAT
>JZKD02S1629534.1:52382-87649 GCA_000966675.3 Picea glauca
CTTTGCATAAAAATGTGTTGTAGTCCACAATGATCAGTCCTTAATTCAAATTTTCATCCAACAAGGTAGTGTCTCCATACCTTCAAGGCATATACAATGGCTAATAACTCCAAATTGTGCGTCGCGTAGTTTTCCTCATGCCTTCTTAGTTTCCTCGAAATGTAAGAAATCACTCGTCTATCTTGCATCAAGACTCTGCCTAAACCTTCCTTGGATGCGTTAGTACATACCAAGAAGTCCGCGTCCATGTCAGGGACCTTTAGTATCGGTGCAGTTGTCAACAACTCTTTAAGCCTCCGAAATGCCTCCGCACATTTCTCTGTCCAAAAAAACTTCTTGTTTTTCTTCTGCAATTCCATGATCGGATTTGCTATCTTCGAAAATCCCTCAACAAACTGTCGATAGTATCCTTCTAATCCCATAAAACTATGCACTTCTGTGACATTTGTTGGTGCAGGCCATTCCATAATAGCTTCAACCTTGGCTGGATCCACGGTGATACCTTCGCCGGAGAAGACATGCCCTAAGTAGTGAATCGTCGATTGGTAAAAAGAGCATTTGGACAACTTCCCATACAATTTTTGTTCTCGTAAACATTGTAGTACCAAGCGCAAGTGCTTGTCATGCTCCTCCGTCGTCCGAGAGTAGATCAAAATATCATCAATGAATACTTGGATGAACTTGTCCAAGTACTCGCAGAACACCCCATTCATCAAACTCCTGAATACCCCTGGGGTGTTTGTCAGTCCAAATGGAAAAACAATAAACTCGTAATGTCCGAATCTCGTCTTAAAGGCAGTCTTAGGGATGTCATCCTCCTTGATACGTAACTGGTGATACCCATATCGCAAATCGATCTTGGAGAACACTGTCACACCCTTTATTTGATCGAACAGATCATCAATTCTTGGTAAGGGATACTGAATCTTGATTGTAGCCTTGTTCAGTTGATGGTAGTCAATGCAAAGCCTCCATGATCCATCCTTTTCTCGTATGAAGATAACTGATGCACCCCACAGTGACACACTAGGACGGATCAGTCCTAGGTCCAACAACTCCTTCAGTTGCATTTTCAACTCTTGCAACTCCGGGGTCGACATCCGATAAGGTGTTCTTGCTATCGGTTCGGCCCCCGGTTTCAGGTCTATGGTAAAATCCAGTTCCCTTTTCGGCGACATCCCAAGCAACTCCTCTGGAAACACATATGCAAACTCCTTCACCACCAGGAGGTGTTCTAGAACTTTCGCTACTCCCTTCTCGTTTAGCGTGAGGATCGCATAAAGTTTGCACCCATTGCACATACTCTTATGTAATTGTAAGGAAGAGACGAACCACAGGGAAACTCCTTGGTTCCTTCTTACAATAACACGTCTTTGTCCTTCATCGTCAACCAAGCTCAACCATTTCGTCTTATAGTTGAGTATCACCTCATGCATTTCCAACCAATCCATACCGATCATGACGTCATAAGATCCTAAGATCATGATGTACAAGTTGACCCTCGTGAAAAACTCTCCCAAGTTAAGGGCATAGCCCGTAACCTTTCCCCCAACCTTCTGGATGGCTCTAGAAGCCATCTCCATGAAGCTAAACTCATCCTGTTCGACTGCCTTTACCTTAATCCTTTTTAGCATTGCACCAGAAATGAAACTCTTAGTAGCTCCTAGGTCTATTAAAATACTAAGGGTCTGGTCAACGACAATACCTGTTGTCTCGATCATAGTCAACTGGTGCTCTGCCCGGTGATTATTCACCGCTGCATGAATCCGATGGGCCTTGCCCATATCTCCCACTGTAGTGTGTCCAGCTAATCTGGATGCCTTGGTCCTCTCCACAGGACAATCGCGCTGGTAGTGTGGCTCCCCACACGTCCAACACCCCTTCTTCGGCCTAGTAGTCCTAGTACCTGAAGTAGAATATGACTGCCCACCGGCTTGAAACCCTGGTCTATTCTACTGAACAAGCCTAAACTATTGTTGCTGTGGGCGTCGCTGCTGCTGGTGTTGTGGTCCTCGATAAGGTGTCCGCTGCTGAGGCGGTGGTTGTCGAGGTGTAGTGAACTTGGATCCCCTCTGGAAGCCGCGATATCCCAGCGTACGTCTCTTTGGTGTCTAGTGCTGCGACGTTCTAGATGAACCCTGCCCTGTGGGTCTCGCTGGAGTCCTGGTCTAACCCCCACTAATAAGCTCCTCCTCAGCTATGAGGGCCTTTTGGACAGTGTCGTGCAAGGTTTGAGGCATCAGGATCCTAACCTTTGCACTCAGGCTATCGTTAAGGCCAAACACGAACCGATTGACCTTGAGATTCTCTGTGTTAAGGTGCAGAGCATACCGAAGCAGCTCCATAAAACGTGCCTCGTACTCGGGCACCGTACGACCTCCCTGTCGTAAAGCGTTGAACTCATTGAGCTGACGCTCAATGAATTCCTCTGAAAGGTACCTCTCTTGGAACCATTCCTCGAACAGTTCCCATGACACGTCTTCCACAGCCATGTTCAGCTGCGACAGGAGCGTCTCCCACCATAGAAGAGCACTCCCCTTCAGTTGAAAGACCGCCATGCGGACCTTCATGTTGGAGGTATAATCGCGAAGGGCGAAGCACATCGCCATATTCTCCAACCATGCCTTGGCGGCTGCGCCATCTGGGGCACCAAAGAACTCAAGAAATTTTACCTTCTCGAGTTCACGGTGAATGATACTGGTAATGGCCGGTGCGCGTGGCGGAACCTCCGCGAGTGTCGGCCCCTGGCCTCATCTCTATCCAATCGGCTGATCAGAGCCCCTGACATGTGCTGGAAGGACCTCATCATCCCAATAACAACGCCAACCACTATCTTCTCCTGTCCAAGAACTTGCTCGTCTCCCTGGAGGTTAGACCCCTCAGGCGTGGATGTTGCTGGAGGCGTCACACCTCCTCCTCTAGCACCCCGTCCTCTGCCTTCGCAACATCCTCTAACCATGATTACCTGCACGCACACAATCAACTCGATCAACAACAGTATAATCAATCTAATCATGTCAACGAAAGCCGTAGCGAATCCCAAGTCGTGGGTCGAACCAGCTCTGATACCATATGTAACAACCCTCCTTGTTATGACAACAACTTTGATAACAGGTGCAATTTTTTTTTGTTTTAAATGTGCGTGCACACGTGTAGAAAGGAAATAGACACATGTGGCTCTACATCACCACCCGATGCAACCACGATGATCACAACAAGAAGACAAGACGCACAACAAGAGCTGCAAGAAATGAACGACCCAAGACATAAGGCGCACTACAAGTAACTGCAACAATAAACGACCAAGGACATAAGGCGCACAATGCAAACATTTAATGACATACTGGGTTGTGCCCAGTACGAACATAGAGGGAAGAATCCATGGTAGTAGATCTTACTATTTCTGCATAGGAAAGCAGGGCATTTAATCTTAGTCCTCTACTCCGGAGAGAGAGAAGGTCGGATAGGCTCCTGGGCGACTGCTCAGGCAGAAACTAGTAATCTCTGCCAGGTGTTTTGCAAGAGTGGAAACCCTTCCTTTAAAGGGCCTGAGACTCTTGATACAGAACTTGATTCTTTACACAGAAGGATCACACACACAGACATAAATACTAAGGCTACAAGGCGGGGTCTATATCTCGCCCGACACAAACAATCACGCAATGTGAGAGAACCAAGTACTACAATATCAAGGGCAACCATGGCCTCGACGAAAGACGCAAGTTAGAAGGACACCGACAATGACCAACCACTAGAAGGACTCATCGAATTCAATTGCAAACCACTTACCCCAGTTGACTTCTATTAGACGACGAATCACCAACCCATTCTTAAATAGGTAAAATCAAATAAATTCCATCCCCATCTACTAAGCCATGGTGACTCCTCATACTTAATTTCAAGGAAAGTTCATGATATATGTTTACCACTGACCATAAACTAGAATAACATACCGTGAATGAAAAATTCACTGCATTACGGCACTTACCTTGCAATAGGGTTTCATACACAGCTCATCTCATATGTTAGTATCAATAAATAAACTGCCATGACATCTTCATAAAAACTAGCATCATTACATTATAATATAAAGACTTCGCAATTCACTAACTAAATTCATGATAACTACAATGACATCACCATAGTGCTAGCATTATTAAATGAACCAAACCTCTTCTACTAATTCATAATACTCTATGGTGCTTGGTTCAAGGAACCTCATAATTTATAAATCATCAATAACTAAAGATTCAATAGCATTATCATAAGACCACAATTTCATTATTTTTCCTATGATATCTAACACTAAAATATTAATGATGCTGCCATGAAATAATAAACATGTTACAATTATATCCCATTAACTCCACAAAAATAACAATCACCTCATATTCTATGTGTTTCCCAACAACCCACTACAAATCAATGCCCTAATAGGGTAGCACAATTTCATGTTGAGTTACAAGTTGCAGGAATAACATTGACATATCAAGATGGTGATCATTAATAAAGATGGTAAGGAGGTTACCACCACTTATTCCAACCTCCACTGTAAGCCTTGCCAGGTAATTCTAATGCGCATAAAATTCTCGAGGTACAATCTATTAAATGGACATCCATTAGTGGGCGAGTTACCAGCCCTAACCTTAAAATTAAATACATTGCATTGATTTCACCCTCCCCTCAACAGATCATAATAATTTATTGTACGTAGCTTCAAGACCTTACCCTTAAATGATGTAATGAGAATAATTTAAATATCCCTGTAATGAACTAACCATTTCTTTTATTTATTTTTTTTGTTTCTTCTTTTTCTTCTTTTTCTTACTATAATAACTTTGTAAAGGAAATAGCCATAATCCTTCCCCTTTTTCATATTTTAAAAGCATCACCATTACATGTTGCAATCAATAAATATATCAACAAACACAAGGTCTACATAATCTTTTCAAGCATATAACTTTTATTGAACTCATAACTTCTATTCAATTGGAACATAAATTTGTCTTAAAAATATTTATATACATATAATAATAGATTGAGTTAACTCATACAATAATTTCATTGAAGGCATAACTTTCATTTAACACCAGTTCCATTGAAAGTTCATTAACGCATTCAAAACATAACCTTCACTTTCATTCAATACATAACCATTTTTGAATAGATTAAATGCTTAAGGATTAAACTATTTTCATTAAAACCCATAAGTAAATGTAGATAGAAGCAATAGTTTTCATTAAAAGATTTGAACTATTTCATGAACAACGCATACAGAAAGAAATAGTTTAGACCAATGTCTAGAGGGCAGAGAGGATTATTCTGGGAAATACTTTCATACAAATGCTGGTGGAGAGAAGGTTCCTCTTACAGGGTACTCTTTAATCAGCAAAAACGAAGGATACAGGGTCTAGAATTTAGCGAACAGAGAGTTCCCTTTTTACCTCTTCGCACAGGAATGGTTCAAAATAATAACCCATAAATGTTATGAAATGCATGGAGATAGCATTCTAGACATATATGAAAGAAATTTTCCCCTGTACTATGTATGTTATGGAGAAAATGTACAGCCAACGCAACGAGTCTCTTGCCGCACCAGACTGGTAAAGGTTGATGGGTAATCAACTTTACGAGTTGTTGGCCATGCAAATTTTTATGGGCATTCAAAAAACAAATACTTCTTCAAACGGACCTGGCCAACTGTGTGCTCAACGAAATCTGGAGGATAAGGGCGAAGTGAAATGGAGGGAAAAAGTACGCTCAGCCATAGCCAAATTAAAACATTTAATCAAAGACAAATTATTATTGAACTATACTCTTCTCTACACTAGCAAATCGATCACGTACCTTATCTATGAAGATGTAATTAGCTCTCAAAATTGTATTCGAATTAACACATAAGGATAAGCTAAATTCAAACCCTAACTATATTGGTATCAATGGAAACGACAGCCAGCAGTGAAATAAAGTTCCCCGGTCTCGATTGCGACGCCCACAGTCAAGGAAATACACCCCAACAATTGCCAAACATCCATGGCAATGCAAAATTCCCTCACAGAAGCAAACACGCCCACACAGAGGTAAATACACCCACGAAAAATTGCAAAACGTCCATGGAAATGCAAAATTTCCCTCACAGAAGCAAGCACGCCCATACAGAAGTAAACACCCATGGCAGATTTATACGCCCACCAGCATTCATCAATACTCAGCGTTCAAAACAATATCAGTAGATTTTAAAACGCCCATCAAAATCAAATGGCCACCGTCAAGCAAAGTTCCCATGGAATAGTAAAAACGAAATAACATAAACCCAAAACAAATTTACCAGAAACCCTAAAACTTTACTAATTATAATAACGAAAATCTTCAGAAAATACCGCCCGTTTTTTTTTTTCTTGCAGAGTTTAAAGGACGAGGAAATGACATTTTTCATCCATACAATCATAATCTCAGCAGTGAATAACTAAGCACTCTACTCTACTAAGTACATGAGCATACCGTTGCCTTGTTTCTTGCCGCAATGACTCCTGTACTCCTTGTCTCTCAGTTGCCTTGTTGTTGGCCGACCGTAGAGACTACACCGGTACCTTCCAGCCAAATGCTAGGGGTACTCTGCTTCCCCCTTAGCCCCCCGAGCCGTAAAGGGGACACACATAGTATAGAAAGTAACCTAGCTTCCCAGCTCGCCTCCAAGGTTGAGCTACCACTCAATCAGCTGAGAAAATCCCCAACTCCTCACAAGCAATAAGTCCATTTTAAAATTTTGGCAGCATAACAATAGCTCATAGAAGATCCCCTTTTCTTTCCCCCCATCCCCTTTCTTTTATCCTCTTTTTGACCGAAATCACATTTGTTTTAAGTTTTTAGTCAAAAACCCTCTAAAATTCTCTGTCTTACAAGTGTCACTCATCCCCCATGGTTCTCCCAAAATTATTTTCCCCCTTTATTTATTTATTTATTTTAAAACTAAAAAATCTCAATGCGCTAAGCATCTTTTCATTATATTTTTAAATTCATATATATATATATATATATATATATATATATATATATATATTTTATTTTTTTTTCCTTTTAAACTCCCATTAGTTAACTAATTAAATTCTTCTTTTCAAATTTACAACCACTTATTTGAATTAGTTTCTTAATCTCTTTATTTTACCCTACACACTTTATGAAGACTCACATTAGCTTAAGTGAGATTTTTTTTGTTTTGTTTAATTTTATTATTAGCACATGTATTGTTAGTGCTAGCTAGTAGGAAATGAAATTCTAATGTTATTTGAATGGCAGAGCTATTGTGAGCTAGAATATAATGGCATTGTTATTAGAAGATGGTTAAGTTTTGATTATTATGTTAGGGTGAAGTAGTACCTTCACTAAAAAGATAAATTATCAAGCTTATTACTGGGAATGAGGAATGGCCTTATATATTGAATTAAGGAAGGAATTAATTTATGAATTCAATTAAAGGAGGGATTGTTTTATGTATTTAATTAAGGAAGGAAGCTCCTTGGGTTAGGTGGAGGTTGCAAATCATAGGGGTAATGAATATTTAATGTATAGTCTTGAATTATGTTTTTTTTTTTGACATAGGACTCAAATTCTGAACTGGCGACGCCTGGTTAGGGGAATTGTTTAAGGATTTATTAAGGTGTTGATGTCTTAGGGCTATTTAGGTTGATTCCTTCATCCAAATTAATGTGACGTGCCATTCAGGATGCACCACATGCTCCAAGGGTGCCACTCGCCAACTGGACTGATTGGTAGAAATCTATAACCCCTGGAGTCAACACTCCGCCAGGTGAACTTGTGGGAGACTAAGGGTTCTAAGGAATAAGGCCCCCGCCTTATTGCGCACCCCTTAGAATCATCATGATCGACTGTCGCAGTCTGCCCTCATGGCATCATGGATCCTCTCGAACTAGGTAATCGTTAACCTATAGTTTGAGCCACGACGGGAGTGCTAGTAGGTGGTGGCAGGGCTGTTGTCCACCCCTCTCCCTCAACCTCTATGGAAATCATGTGTGGCCCCTTTACTCCATATGTGAATCTGGTCGGCAAGCTATCGTCAGCCTACATCATCAACAATCATGTCAGAAATGTCAACATCAAATCATCAAATCAATTAAATATCACAGTAAATAAATCAACCCAAATAGCACACTCCCTGACTCAATCTGGAGTCCAAGGGGGTTCTACCGATGCCTCTGCATCCTCAAGGTCCAAAACCCTACACACTCAATACAACTGAGTCAATAGCACTTATCTACATCAAATGGTAAAACATCATGTCGTCTATCATAACGCATCATAATCAAGTATAAATGTTTTAACATCAGAAAAGTCCAGATCACTTGCAAGCAAGTGTCCTCAAATAATAAGTGTTCTCAATGTGCCAGAGCGGGATGTTATAGATTCGACAGCAAGGAAACGATATCTCACGCAAGTTATGACCCAGTAGGTTTAAATTAAAAACAAAGAGTTCCAGAAAAATTTCGGCAATGTAGAAACGCTCACAGGGATGCAGATACGCCCATGGCAATGAGAAAAATGCCCACCAGCATTCAAACAATACTCAACATTCAAAACAATACTCAGTAGGTTTTAAACACCCACCAAAAATCAACACCCACAGTAGATTTAAAATGCCCACCAACGTTCAAACAATACTCAGCATTCAACAATACTCAGTAGATTTAAAATGCCCACCAAATAATCAACGCACACAGTAGATTCAAAATGCCCACTAGCGTTCAAACAATCCTCAGCATTCAACAATACTCAGTAGATTTAAAACGCCCACCAAATAATCAACGCACACAGTAGATTTAAAATGCCCACCAACGTTCAAACAATACTCAACATTCAACAATACTCAGTAGATTTAAAACGCCCACCAAATAATCAACGCACACAGTAGATTTAAAATGCCCGCGAGCATTCAAAACAATAATCAGCAGTCAAACAATACTCAGTAGATTTAAAGCGCCCACCAAAAAAATCAAACTCCCACAGCAAAAGAAAAATGCCCACGGAATAGTAAAAATGCCCCCAGTGAAGTAAATACACCATCAGAAAATAAAAACGCCCCCGGCAGAAAGTAAATACACCAACAGAAATAGAACACCCCCGACAATATAAAAAAAAATGCCCAAGGAAATGTATATATGCCCCGGCAATATAAAAACGTCCAACATTCAACAATAAGGAGAGGGTTTTAATAACAGAACTAGTTCATCGAGCTAACCCACACGTAAAAACGTAGACCAATATAACTCAAGTAGTCCATAGTAGGAAACTGCGTAGAACCCCAGCAAGGCCATTGAAAGGCCCGCTGAGGTTGATCAGCTCAGGGCGCAAGGAAATTACAGCAAGGTAAGCATGCACAGGGAGGTGAAGGCAACGCCAAAAATGTTTTACAACATATACTATATCATAAAACCCTTTTGCATTCTATATTACCAAATTAAAAATCATACCATTGCCTTATAGCCCGCCGCGATGTCGTCCGCGTTCCGTGCCGCTCTTGCTCCGCGCTGCTCCCGCTCGTCGACCGTAGAGACTACACTGGTACCTCCAAGCCAAACGATAGGGGTACTCTACTTCCCCCTTAGCCCCCCGAGCCGCAAGGGGGCCACACACAGTCCAGATAGTATACATAGCTTCCCAGCTCGCCTCCACGGCTGAGCTACCACTCTAATCCTAGCTTAGAAAGTCCCAACTCCTCACAAGCAATCGGTCCATTCCAAATTCAATAGCATAACGATACCTAACAGCCCATCCATTTTTTCCCTTCATCCCCCTTTCTTTTATAGAGTTTTGAGACCCCCTCTTGCCCTAATAAAATTTAATTTCAGTTTTTCAGAAAACCCTCCAAAAATTCTCTGTCTTACAAGTGTCACTCATCCCCCACCTTTCTCCAAAATAATTTTCCTTTTTTTTCTTTTTCTTTTTTTAAAAAAACCCAAAAGGTAAATGCACTAATGCATCTTTTCATTTTATTTTTAGATTCATACTTTTTATACTCCCGCTCATTAATAATTTTATTACTATTGTTTCAATCTGAGTTTATGTATGAGTTTTAAGGAAAATAGTTTAGTCCCTTAAGCATTCAATTTATTCACTGATGGTTATGTGTTCTGTCAATCAAAACTATGGATTTTGGTATTCGTTTATTTATGAATTAGTTTAATTTTTGAAAAACTATTGCATTCATAAGGAAGTTATGCTTTCAATATGTCAATGAACTCTCATTGAAGGTTGTGTTTAAACAAGGAGAGGCCTTCAATGAAATTTATTATCTGAGTTAACTAAAACTGTATTTATGTTTATTTTTATTTTTAGAAAGTTATGTTTCAATTTGAATAAAGGTTATGAGTTCATTAAAAGTTAAATGGTTGAAAAAGATTATGAAATCTTGTATCCGTTGATATATTGGTTGTAGTTGGATGGAGTTAACGTTAATAACTCCAAGAACTAGAGCTCAAGTACATTCTAAAAATTGTATTCTCATCGCACTGCATTGAGGTGTGAACTCTAGCCTAAAATCTCATAATGATGTTTTCTTAATTATTTAAAGGGTTATTAGGGTTAATTGCTATTAATAATGATATTTTGGTATAGGATTAGGTCAAGATTCATTGGAGCTATTTCATTTAGAATTAGGGTTAGGCTCTTTTTAGAGTTAGAGTTAGGGCCTTTTTCCTTAAGGTTAAACGAAATTTTTATCTTAGAGAAGTTTTTTAGACTTAGGTTTAGATTTTGAATTGGGTGACACAGGGTTAGGGAAGTTGTTTAAGGATTTCTTAAGGTGTTATTGTCTTAGGGCTATTTAGGCTTGTTTTCTTCATCCACATCAATGCAACGTGCCCTTCAGGACGCACCACGTGCTCCAAGGGTGCCACTTGCCTCGTTCATTTCCTTTGTGCGACGTGCCCTTCAGGATGCACCACGTGCTCCAAGGGTGCCACTCACTTCTTTTGTTTCTTTCGTACGACGTGCCCTTCAGGATGCACCACGTGCTCCAAGGGTGCCACTCGCCAACTGGACTAATTGGTAGACATCTATAACCCCTAGAGTCAACACTCTGCCAGGTGAACTTGTGGGAGACTAAGGGCTCTAAGGAATAAGGGCCCCACCTTATTGTGTGCCCCTTAGAATCATCGTGAGCGATTGTCGCAGTCTTCCCCCATGGCATCGTGGATCCTATCGAACTAGGTAATTGTTACCCTACAGTTCAAGCCACGACGAGAGTGCTAGTAGGAGTTGGCAGGGCTGCTGTCCACCCCTCTCCCTCGACCTCTCTGGAAATCGTGTGTGGACCCTTTACTCCATATGTGAGTCTGGTTGGCAAGCTATCGTCAGCCTGCATGATCAACAATCATGTCAGAACATGTCAACATCATATCATCAAATCAAATGAAATATCACAGTAAATAAATCAACCCAATAGCACACTCCCTGACTCAATCCGGAGTCCAAGGGGGTTTCACTGATGCCTCTACATCATCAAGCTCCAAAAACCTGCACACTCAATAAAACTGAGTCAATAGTACATGTCTACATCAAATAGTAAAACCTCATGTCGTCTATCATACTGCATCATAATCAAGTATAAATAGTTTAACATCATAAAAGTCCAGATCACTTGCGAGCAAGTGTCCTCAAAGAATAAGTTTTCTCAGTGCACCAGAGCGGGATGTTACATACACCCCCTCTTGGTCTAAAATTTGTCCCGAAGTTTCTCAGTATAAATGCCGAAATAAAAGTACCATAGTATCATAAGTCTATCTATCAAACAAAAATGGGAACTGCTGACGCATATCATATGCGTCCTCCCTGGTCACCGAGTGCAGACTATAATTGTCCCACTGGACCTTGACCTGATCTACCGTTCGACGTCGTAACTGTCGAACGCGATGATCTAAGATGCGGACCGGCTCAGCTGTGAGCGTTCCCTCATCCGATACCTGCAAGGAACTCATGTCAATCACGTGTGTAGGATCACTAATATAATGTCTCAGAACAGATACATGAAAAACATCGTGCATACACCTCAAGGAATCAGGCAAGGCTAGTCGATAGGCCAAGGGACCCTTTCTCTCCACAATCTTGAAAGGTCCCACGAACCTAGGAGAGATTTTAGCTCCCTTTCCAAACTTGATCAAATTCTTATGCGGTTTAACCTGCAAGAAGACTCAATTGCCGACCTCGTAACTATGGTTGACTCGGTGCACATCGGCATAACTCTTCTGTCGATCCTGCGCTTCTTTAGTCCCTTGTCTTAAGGTTTGCATTTGGTCTTCCATTTCTTGGCTCGCTTCTAGTCCCATCAGGACCCTATCCTCAAAATGATCCAAACTCAAGGGCATCCGACACGGTCGCCCATAAAGAAACTCGAAAGACGCCATCTTAAAGTTGCTTTGGTAACTGTTGTTGTAAGCGGACTCTACTAGTGGAAAGAATTCTTCCCAACGCTTTTGTTGGTCTATTACATGCATGCACAACATGTATTCCAAGGTTTGGTTCGTTCGTTCGATCTGTCTATCAGTCTCTGGGTGATATGCAGTACTAAAAATTAGGTTGGGTTCCCAAGGCCTCTTGTAAACTCATCCAAAATTTTCCAGTAAACACTGATCCTCGATCGGATATAATCTTCTTAGGCATGCCATTCAACCTCACAATCTAACTGATGAAAAATCTAGCTATGTCAGGTTCCTGATATGTCGTATGCACATGAATAAAGTGAGGGCTCTTCATCAGAGTGTCTACCACTACGAAAATCAAGTCGTGTCTCCTTGCCATCAGTGGCAATCCAACAATAGAATCCATCAAAATATCTTCCCATTTCGATTCCGGAATGGCATGTGGTTGTAGTAATCCGGCTAGGTGTCTATGTTTATCCTTTACCTGCTGACACTCCAGACCTCTAGCCACATAGTTGACTATGTCGGCCTTCATTCCCTTCTAGAAGAATAAGGGTTTAAGGTCTTCCCTCATCTTCATGACTCGTGGGTGAGCCATATAAACTGCTCTATGAGCCTCAATCAGGATCAACCTTCTCAACTCGTCGTTTGGCAGTACGTAAATCCAACCTCTAAACTTCAACAACCTGTCGCTATCAAAGGAAAATCCCTCATATCGTGGTACCATCATTGTGTTTTGTCCGATAAAATCCTCGGCTTCTTTGTACCAGTCATCGTCACGCTGTAAAGTGAGAATCTTCTCACGTATATTCGTCTGAAGAGGGAACACCGAAAAGATGCATGGTCTCCAACTCAAAGCATCAGCTACTCAGTTCACTGTTCCCTTTATGTAAGTAATCTCGAAGTCGTACTCGCTAATCCATTCCGACCAACGTTGTTGTCATGCATTCAGGTTGCTTTACGTAAAAATGTGTTGTAGTCCACAATGATCAGTCCTTAATTCAAATTTTCGTCCAACAAGGTAGTGTCTCCAAACCTTCAAGACATATACAATGGCTAATAACTCCAAACCGTGCGTCGCTTAGTTCTCCTCATGCCTTCTCAGCTTCCTCGAAATGTAAGCAATCACTCGTTTGTATTGCATCAAGACTCTGCCTAAACCTTCCTTGGATGCGTTAGTGCATACCAAGAAGTCTATGTCCATGTCAGGGAACTTTAGTATCGACGCTGTGATCAACAACTCTTTCATCCTTCGAAATGATTCTGCGCATTTCTCGGTCTAGAAAAACTTCTTGTTTTTCTTCTGCAATTCCGTGATCGGATTTGCTATCTTCAAAAATCCCTCGACAAACCATCAATAGTATCTTGCTAAACCCATAAAACTACGCACTTTTGTGACATTCGTCAACGCAGGCCATTCCATAATAGCCTCAACCTTGGTTGGATCCATGGCGATACCTTCGTCAGAGATGACATGCCCTAAGTAGTGAATCCTTGATTGATAAAAAGAGCATTTGGACAACTTCCCATACAATTTGTGCTCTCGTAGACATTGTAGTACCAAACGCAAGTTCTCGTCATGCTCCTCCAAGTACTCGCGGAACACCCCATTCATCAAACTCATGAATACCCCTGGGGCGTTTGTCAGTCCAAATGGTAAAATAGTAAACTCGTAATGTCCAAATATCATCTTAAAGGCGGTCTTAGGGACGTCATCCTCCTTGATTCGTAACGGGTGATACCCTGATCGCAAATCGATCTTGGAGAACACCATCGCACCCTTCATTTGATCGAACAGATCATCAATTCTTGGTAAGGGATAATGATTCTTGATCGTAGCCTTGTTTAGTTGACGGTAGTCAATGAAAATCCTCCACGATCCATCCTTCTTTCGTATGAAAATAAATGGTGCACCCCATGGTGACACACTAGGGCATATCAGTCCCAGGTCCAACAACTCCTTTAGTTGCATTTTCAACTCTTGCAACTCCGGGGTCGACATCCGATAAGGCATTCTTTCTATCGGTTCGGTCCCCGGTTTCAGGTCTATAGTAAACTCCAATTCCCTTTCCGACGACATCCTAGGTAACTCCTCTGGAAATACATCCGAAAACTCCTTCACCACTGGAAGGTGTTCTAGACCTTCCACTACTCCCTTTTCATTTAGCGCGAGGATCGCATAAAGCTTGCACCCCTTACGCATACTCTTCCATAACTATAAGGAAGAGAGAAACCTCAGGGATACTCCCTGGTTCCGTCCTACAATCACGGATCTCTATCCTTCATCATCGACCAAGCTCAACCGTTTCATCTTACAGTTGAGTATCGCCTCATGAAATTCCAACCAATCCATACCAATCACGACATCATAAGATCCTAAGATCGTGACGTACAAGTTGACCCTCGCGACAAACTCTCCCAGTTTAAGGGCACAGCCTGTAACCTTTCCTCCAACCTTCTGTTTGGCTCTCGAAGCCATCTCCATGAAACTAAAATCATCTTGTTCAAATGCCTTTACCTTAATCCTTTTTAACGCTGCACCATAAATGAAATTCTCAGTACCACCTGGGTCTCGAGCACAGTTGACTGATGATATGCCTGGAAGTTATTCACCGCTACATGAATCTGATGAGCCTTCACCCTATATACCATGGTAGTGGGTCCAGCTGAACCTGACACTCAGGTCCTCCCCTTCGGGCAGTAGTGTTGGTAGTGTGGTTCCTCACACGTCCAACACTCCTTCTTTGGCCCAGTAATCCTAGTACCCGAAGTAAAAGTTGGATTCCAACCTAAGGCCAACCCAACTTGTTGGCCATAAGTTTCTCGGTAAAATGGGTGCAGAGAATACTGAAGCAGCTCCCAAAAGGGCCTCGTACTCGAGCCCTGTGCAGTCACCTTGTTGCAAGGAATCAAAATCGGGGAGCTGACACTCCTCAAATTCCTCAGAAGATACCTCTTGGGAACCAGTCAACAGTCAGTTCCCATGACACGTCAGCGACGACCAGGTTCAAAGGGGTAGGACCGTCTTCCACCATAAAAGATCGCTCCTCTTCAGTCGAAATACCACCATGTGGACCTTCCTGCTGGAGGTTGTAAACGCGAAGCGTGAAGCACACGCCTTTCTCTACAACTATTATTCGATGAAACCACAATCTGTGACACTCGTGGACGCTATATCTCATCTCTCTCTTGATCTCGGAGGATGCTAATGGTACTATCTAGCATGTCGTGGAGCCTCAGGGGTGCCCTCTAAATGCGATCTCCATGAAGACACATTTAAGGTTTTTACTTAACGCAAGGGTTAATACTCAGTGGTTTATTGCTGTGGAAATCCTGGTGATTCACAGTCACAGTGTTGAACCGGCTCTGATACCATATGTAACGAACCTCCTCGTTACGACGACCCAACTCTAGTAACTAGTGCAATTTTTTTTTTTTTGTGTGTGTTTAAAAAGTGTGTGTGCGTATGTACAAGGGAAACAATGAACGCGTTCGACTCTGCATCCCCACCCGAAGACGACTAAGATGCAATCATGATGAACATAAAAAGATGACAAGGATGTACCACAATAACAACATGTGATTAACGACGATCAAACGAACATAAGTAAGACTGACTACCTGCCCGTCCTACCCTACAATGGTTAGTACCTCCAAGACACATAATCAACGCTCAAGCCCAGGTTCCCATCGATTTTAACCATTTAAGGTCTCAGGGCTGGCGACTGTTCTGAGAAACCCGGAGGTGTCTACTTCCCTTCCGACATAGGTATACCAAGCATTAGAATGATCTCACCCAAGTACAACAACTACTAAAGACAACCACTAACTCTACGGACGCGCAAGTCCGAAGGACTCCGACAACGACCAATCAATGTTAAGACAAGGTCTTTCCTACGACTCAAAGGCATTTAATACTGGCCCAATACTCCAATTGAACTCCATTAGTAGACGAGATACCCAGTCCAACCGTATAAGAATGTAAATTTAAGAAGTGCAGATTCCCCAATTACAAAATCTTAGTAATTCAAGGTACTTGGTTCAACGACCTTACATCTTATGCATCATCAATAGCAATAAAATTTCAATAGAATTACAATGAATAACAATGTCCCTTATCTTCATAATCCCATAACCTTGCATTTGAATTAACAATAACATTAATATCATGTCACCAACACTAAATTCATATTCTTATTTTATTATGCCATAACGTTCTTCCTTTACCTATTGCAAGACCATAAAATATAGTGAAGATACAGTCGCACATTCCTACCCCAAATATGTTATCCTTTAATATAAAGCTCCATGTCAGTACCATGAGATAACAATAACGCTAATTCAGATGGCCATAATAATGCAATAATTACTTTTAAATTCGTTCTATGCTATCTCATATGAATATTGCCTTCCACCACTAGAATAAACTAAGTCACTCCATCTAACTTAAGGTTTTTAAAATAAAAGAGACTAGATAACGACAGATTACCTTTTTACTAGATCCCTCACTCCTATGTCTAAGTCCCTACTCCCTATGCCTAAGTATAGGTATAAATCTTAATCCTATTCCTGAACATAAGACTTTGAAAACTGAACGGTAAGCCCCCAAGTCTAAATCTTAAACCCAAACCTCTCATAGTATTTCATTAGATAATATGAGAACAACTCTTTAAACTAATTTCCACTGTAACAATATACATGTATATATCCTTAAGAAAACCCTTGTTAATATCAATAAAAACACACATCCATTATGTCATCTAAAGTTAAAAACCACATGATTTTAGTGGATGATTTTAATCATGAGGCATGTGCATACTCCAGAATATAATTGATGTGTAGCTATTCAAGTTAAAGAGAATATACATAACATAATGCGATATTGAAAATGACAATGCACGCACCAAGGAAAATGTAGAAAGCATCTATTATTTTGATAAATTAATTAAGGAAAAACATCTATAAACCCAATGAGTAAAGGATTAAAACCAGGATAACAAAAGTAATTAAACGTAATAACCCTTCAATTTTGGGTTGCATTCTTTCTTCCTTCCGAACATAGCCCAAAAAGTGCAGTCTAACAAAATTGCTACAACAACTACTTGACTGTCAAGTGCAGTTCAAAGATCTTGCTACAGAAACTATTTGAGAGTTTTATGATGTAAGGTTTACGCTTACAATTGGAACAGAAAGTACAACAAATTAAATCCATGACATCAAAGTTAGATCAAAACAATAATAGTCAAATTAATCAACCACCTCATTTTTAGCAACCAAGCAATAGATTACGCTGCTTTGTAAAAGGTACAACTACCACCTAGAAAGTACAACTACCACCCAAAAGCACACCGGGGAAAAGGGCATAAAATTTAAAATGGACGATGAGGTAAAAGAAAAATTAAAACAATAATATTCCACTGATTGACTTGAATTGGACATATCCAGGGCTTATTAAAGGTAATAACTAGGTTTTACATAACAACTGATAAAAACTAAATTGATCAGGAGACGAACTGTAGTGGATATTGACCTGTGGCATTCAATAAGCATTGTCTTGTGGGAGAACAATATCTTAACCCTGTAATATTAATTTATTTTCTTATTTTAAAATTAAATTTGACATATGAGCATAAACGTAATATCATGCAGTTATGATTCAAAATCAAATTATAACCCAATTCAGGAAGATTCGGTAGCAGGGAAATGATATCTCACGCAAGTTATGACCCAATAGGTTTAAATTAAAAACAAACAGTTCTAGAAAAATTTCGGCAATGTAGAAACGCTCACAGGGATCCAGATACGCCCACGATAATGAGAAAAATTCCCACCAGCATTCAAACAATACTCATCATTCAAAACAATACTCAGTAGGTTTTAAACACCCACAGTAGATTTAAAACGCCCACCAATGTTCAAACAATACTCAACATTCAACAATACTCAGTAGATTTAAAACGCCCACCAAATAATTAACGCACATAGTAGATTGAAAATGCCCACCAGCGTTCAAACAATACTCAACATTCAACAATACTCAGTAGATTTAAAATGCCCACCAAATAATCAACGCACACAGTAGATTTAAAACGTCTGCCAGCATTCAAAACAATACTCAACAGTCAAACAATACTTAGTAGATTTAAAACACCCACAAAAAAACCCAAATGCCCACAACAAAAGCAAAATGCCCACGGAATAGTAAAAATGCCCCCAGTGAAGTAAATACACCATCAGAAAATAAAAACGCCCCCGACAGAAAGTAAATACACCAACAGAAATAAAACGCCCCTGGAAATATAAAAAAAATTCCCAGGGAAATGTATAAATGCGCCGGCAATATAAAAACGCCCAACATTCAACAATAAGGAGAGGGTTTTAATAACAGAATTGGTTCATCAAGCTAACCCATGCGTAAAAACGCAGACCAACATAACTCAAGTAGTGCAATGTAGGAGACTGCATAGAACCCCAGTAAGGTCATTGAAAGGCCCGCCGAGGTTGATCAGCTCAGGGTGCAAGGAAATTACAGCAAGGTAAGCACGCACAGGGAGGAGAAGGCAGCGCCAAAAATGTTTTACAGCATATACTATATCATAAAACCCTTTTTCATTCTATATTACCAAATTAAAAATCATATCGTTGCCTTATAGCCTGCCGCGATGTCGTCCGCGCTCCGTGATGCTCCTGCTCCGTGCCGCTCCCGCTTGCCGACCGTAGAGACTACACCAGTACCTCCCAGCCAAATGCTAGGGGTACTCTGCTTCCTCCTTAGCCCCTCAAGCCGAAAAAGGGCCACACACAGTCCAGATAGTATACCTAGCTTCCCAGCTCGCCTCCACGGCTGAGCTACCACTCTAATCCCAGCTAAGAAAGTCCCAACTCCTCACAAGCAATCAGTCCAGTCCAAATTCGGCAGCATAACGATACCTAATAGCCCATCCATTTTTTCCCTTCATCCCCCTTTCTTTTATAGAGTTTTGAGACCCCCTCTTTCCCTAATCACATTTAATTTAATTTTTTCAGAAAACCCTCCAAAAATTCTTTGTCTTACAAGTGTCACTCATCCCCCACGTTTCTCCAAAATTATTTTCCTTTTTTTTCTTTTTTCTTTTTTAAAAAAACCCAAAAGGTAAATGCGCTAATGCATCTTTTCATTTTATTTTTAAATTCATACTTTTTATACTCCCGCTCGTAATTTTATTACTATTGTTTCAATCTGAGTTTATGTATGAGTTTTAAGGAAAATAGTTTAGTCCCTTAAGCAATCAATTTATTCACTGATGGTTATGTGTTCTGTCAATCAAAACTATGGCTTTTGGTATTCGTCTATTTATGAATTAGTTTAATTTTTGGAAAACTATTGCATTCATAAGGGAGTTATGCTTTCAATATGTTAATGAACTCTCATTGAAGGTTGTGTTTAAAGAAGGAGAGGCCTTCAATGAAATTTATTGTCTGAGTTAACTAAAACTGTATTTATGTATATTTTTATTTTTWARRAAAGTTATGTTTCAAWTTGAATARAGGTTATGAGTTCATTAAAAGTTAAATGGTTGAAAAAGATTATGAAATCTTGTATCCGTTGATATATTGGTTGTAGTTGGATGAAGTTAACGTTAATAAATCCAAGAACTAGAGCTCAAGTATGTTCTAAAAATTGTATTCTCATCGCACTGCATTGAGGTGTGAACTCTAGCCTAAAATCTCATAATGATGTTTGCTTAATTATTTTAAGGGTTATTAGGGTTAATTTCTATTAATAATGATATTTGGGTATAGTATTAGGTCAATATTAATTGGAGCTATTTTATTTAGAATTAGGGTTAGGATCTTTTTAGAGTTAGAGTTAGGGCCTTTTTCCTTAAGGTTAAATGAAATTTTTATCTTAGAGAAGTTTTTTCGACTTAGTTTTAGATTTTGAACTCGACGAAACAGGGTTAGGGAAGTTGTTTAAGGATTTATTAAGGCATTATTGTCTTAGGGATATTTAGGCTTGTTTCCTTCATCCACATCAATGCGACGTGCCCTTCAGGACGCACCACGTGCTCCAAGGGTGCCACTCGCCTCGTTCGTTTCCTTTGCGCGACGTGCCCTTCAGGATGCACCATGTGCTCCAAGGGTGCCACTCGCTTCTTGTGTTTCTTTTGTTTAACGTGCCCTTTAGGATGCACCACGTGCTCCAAGGGTGCCACTCGCCAACTGGACTGATTGGTAGACATCTATAACCCCTAGAGTCAACACTCCGCCAAGTGAACTTGTGGGAGACTAAGGGCTCTAAGGAATAAGGCCCCCACCTTATTGCGCGCCCCTTAGAATCATCGTGAGCGACTGTCGCAGTCTTCCCCCACAGCATCATGGATCCTCTCTAACTAGGTAATCGTTAACCTACAGTTCGAGCCATGGCGGGAGTGCTAGTAGGCGGTGGCAGGGCTGTTGTCCACCCCTCTCCCTCGACCTCTCTGGAAATCGTGTGTGGCCCCTTTACTCCATATGTGAGTCTGGTCGACAAGCTATCATCAGCCTACATCATCAACAATCGTGTCAGAACATGTCAACATCATATCATCAAATCAAATGAAATATCACAGTAAATAAATCAACCCAATAGCACACTCCCTGACTCAATCCGGAGTCCAAGGGGGTTTCACCGATGCCTCTGCATCATCAAGGTCCAAAACCCTGCACACTCAATAAAACTGAGTCAATAACACCTGTCTACATCAAATAGTAAATCCTCATGTCGTCTACCATAACGCATCATAATCAAGTATAAATAGTTTAACATCATAAAAGTCCAGATCACTTGCGAGCAAGTGTCCTCAAAGAATAAGTTTTCTCAGTGTGCCAGAGCGGGATGTTACAGATCTATTGCATATATATGTTGGATAAAGTAAGTTGAGGAGCAACATGTTGTGTGAAAAAGGATGGAATCTATTGCAGTTGTGTAAAACCTTATCATTAGAATCACATCTTACACTTATGTTTAGACTTTAGGATTTAATAAAATCAAAGAAACATCCAAATGAAATAAAATATTTTCATCGAGTTGAGATTTTAGCTAGAATGGTGATCTTGAGCGGAGCTACCATGTTTTGCAAAGTGCATTTTTGTATGCTTCTCATGAAGAAATATAGCCCAACGCTATAGGACATTGTCCTATATTTATTCTGATGCCTACAAAGAAATGTTCTATCGGTTTTATGATTGATTTTATCATGGGTAGGGTTTTTGCTGCAGGATATAAAATAAAAAAATAAAAAATTGTTACCCCTATTAAGTGTGTCAAACTATTGATACAAAACTACAGTGAAATGTTGAATTCTAGGCATGTTTCTAACCATATAAAGGATTTGAGAATTATTTTGGTTGGGAAATCTAGGATGAAGGTTTTATTTTCATGTGGAGAGGACCTTCGAGGTTATAGAACCAAGAACTTAATCCTGAGTGACATGTCAGTTGGCTTGAAGTTCATATTTTTTCCTCTAAAGTTGAAAGTCAATTCCGCATTATGATTCAAAACAAATGACTTTAGAATGGAACCTTATTGAGGGAAAAAGAAAATAATTCTTATATGGTTCTATAGGAAAGGTTATTTGACTAGTTGATATGTTTGGTGATATCATGGTTAGATCATTGTATCTATTATTCCTTGTACATTATTATGTAGACCTGTGATGGCGTTGGGTGGAGTTTCTTGGATTCAATGATGTTAACATATTTATTGATCTCAGCTAACTCAAGAAGTGTATTGGTTTTTTTAGAAATAGATACTCTAACAAATCACAGGTGAATATGGAAATCCAAGACAAAGATTGGATAATGATCCCAAAGATGTATAGGTCGAAGATGCAAATGTAGATTCCAAGCATGTGAATAGGTGAAAAGGAAAAAGGAGGTATATGGTATTTTTTTCATATGTATCATTATCTCTTACTGAAATTTTGTATCCTTGCATGACAAATTTTTAATGTATAAGTCATTCCTTGGTTTGATTTATAAGGTGTGTTGTAGCTAAAATACAAATACAACAAGATGTTTTTTCTCAACCAATTGTTCCTTGGTGAAATACTATATGAGGAATATTTTGTTCTATAAGAAATCCGATTAGAAGGTGCATAGAGTGTAAGATTGACTTGGATACATACTTTATCTAGATTGTTTTCCTAGAGAACTAGTAAGAACCATGGTTGGCTACCTAGGTGTCTTGGTAGATGGAAATATGTCAATAGCATGACCAATTGGTCAATCTTTAAAGAGTGGTTGATGTTATTACCTAGACTATAACAAGCTCATAGTCAAAGTACATTATAACAGTGTTCAACCCAAAGTTACTATTGCTTCCCAATGGGTATGTTGCTTGAGATGGTAGTCTTATAAGTGAATGGAGGAGCATGGACACCTTGATTTAGATATAAAAGTGATGTTCTATAGTGAATAGCCATTGGTTGGTTAGCATGGTAGTTAAATTGGTAGTGGAGGTACGTAATTCTCATTAGGAAATCCAAGTTGCAATTGCACAATTAATTTGGAGGTGAAATGATGAGTTTGTAGCAAGGAAGACAAAGATATTTTTCTAGATGTGACAAAGAGTTCTTTCTAGAGTTTGGTCCAAAGGATTCTAGTGACAAGTTCTTGTGTTGGTAGTGGAGATCAAATAGTGATGGATAAATGAGGTAAATTTTGTGTGTTTTGTTCAATAAAGGTAGTGACCATATGGAAATGTGAATCATTCCTTGTATTTGTAGAAAACCTAGGCTATTATGTCTAGATCCCATGTATTTGTTATTGAAAATTTTAGAGTTTGTAATTAGAATGATTTCGTCGATAAATGAATGTTTCTTTATGTTCTAAGAAAGAGAGAAAAAATAACAATGAGGAAAGTGCTGGAAAACATCCCCATGATGGTGGAATTCATCCTAATGATGGTGGTGTGCAACCCAACTGTGACAATATAATGGATACAAAATCAAAAGTATGGATTACAATTATTAATATTTACTTGCAGATGATGCAATTATAATTGTATTTCAATGGTAGAGAATGTAGATGAGGATGCTTGGAGAGAGTATGAAAACATGGTAGTTGAACCAATGGTATTGACTAGTCAACCTTGTAAAGACCGGATTTGAATTAACGTTTAAATTTCTACCAAATTACTGTAATTTCTGTAATTTCTATAAGCTTTATAAAGAAATAAACGTTTCAAAATTTTTAAATTATCTCAACACTTACACTAACACTTACGCAAGTAGAATTTGGCAATAAGTAATAAATCTATGTAAACAATCCATGAATTTCAATTTACATACCTCACTCTGATGATATCCGCAGCTTGCTCCCTTCGCTCGCTTCCTTAGGACACCACCCCAAAACCAACCTCCCTGTCGACTAGTAGTGCCTAGCCCTAGGATATCAATGGATATCCTAGCCCTCCGAGCCCAAAACCTCTGCATCCCCCCGGTGCACTGTAAATTCCACTATAAATTCCACTCTGTCACATACTCCCATCTCTCCCAAAATCTTTTCTTCTCCCTCGTAAAAATGAATAATCCTCTCCACTCCTTTCTCCCCCCCTTCTTCCTCCTTCACCGCCCCCCTACATTAACTCCCACCTAACTCTTTATTACACCTTATCCCTTCATTAATCCTCTTATCTCCTCGGGATCCTTATGTAATCCCTTCATGAATACGTAACTTGTTTAAATGTTTTATTTTATTCTCCCTTTTTAATTTAATACTTTATTAATTAGTTAATTAATTAATAATAAATTTTATCATTAACCATATTGATTAAAGAGTTAATTATACTTTAAATGAATCATATTAATCAAGAATAACTAATTAGTTAAGGTTATTTAATAACTAATTATAGTTTAGCTCAGTTTTAAGATTATTTATTAAATTAATCATCTTAATAATTAAGGGTCATTACAAACCTGGTAAAGAACATTGTAATGATATTTGAACTAATGAAATACTTCTATGAATAATAAATAACCATATCAATTTAACCCTTTTTGTTATTGTAGTCGATGCCCCTCAGTGACAACTTGCACACCATGGAGAGTACACGACAAGACATACAATGCGTCAGAGATTGCATATTCACTAAGCACCAAGAGAGGGCCCAAAAATTGAAGCAGATAAAGAAATGGATGAGACAATCAACAAATATATGCAAACAAAGAAACAAAAAAAGAAGTGATTGTATATATTATGAGAAACATGTATAACAGAGACATATTTTGATGATTAAATTTATTAATATAAATATTTCTTGCTACAATTTTTGTTTTTCTACATTATTATGGATGAATCTTATACGTTTTGTAAGTACAAACCATATATCTACACACACATACTTTCTTTCATTTACCTCTAATTTTTGTTTTTCTACTTTCTATGCATGAATCGTACTATGTCACTTTCAATTATTTTGACGTAGTACATAGATTGGTTATGGGGAAATGAGAGTGATGTGGGGGGGTGGGGGTGGGGGATGAGCTTACATATTCACATAGTTGGCCTTGTTCAGTAGCGAATAAATTATTCTCAAAACCAAGAGAATCTCATTTAAGTATTCCACTTTAGTCTTTATAGAGTCTCGTACAAGTTGATATGTCTATTTATTTATTTAATTATTATTCAGTCATATAACCTTTTATTCTCTAATGATTTAAGCAGATCTATGCAGTGGAAATGAAACTAACAACTAATCTACGTGTGATGTGGTTGTACAAGCTCCTCCATCACCGATCTCATGGATGTAAGTAGTTAGTACTCATTTTTTCATTTTAGTTAATGTGTGTGCACAGTTGCCAAGTATTCATGTTGATACTGGTGATGTCATTTCTTGGTAGTTTTCTTTGAGGATAAATTATGTATATTTGAAATATCAGATTTTTTTTTTTTTCTAACCTTTGTTGATTGTGGTCATGTGCAACAAATGCCAATATTTGTAGGGTGTTTGTCTCACCTTGAAGATTGCATCCATACTATAAAAACAAACATAGTTTCAGGAATTGTGGGGTGTTTGCCTAACCCTAAACACTGCATCTGCCCTAAGAAAATAAATACAGTTTCATAATTATTCTAGTTTTAAATCATTTATGTAGTTATGCTACATGATAAATTTTTATACAAGGTTTAGTTTTCATTCCTATCAAACTAAGGTCTCCTTTATTAGTAGAGGTTTTTAATGTAAATAATTTGTATTTTAATTTTATAATTTTTTTTTGGAAGTCTATGTCAGATGATACAGAAATAGGAATCATTCATATTACTAAGAAGTCAAACTTACCTAAGGACAAAGCTGTCAACTATTGAGAGGTTGAACAATTTCTAGAAGAAAATAAAAAGCTTCAAGCACAATAATTTTTTAAAAATTATAATTTATTATGGCAATCTACATTTTCTTATAGATGTAGATATATAGGATCTATGATGTCATATTTTTGCTTGTTATTCTTTGAGAATAACTTCAAGTAAACTTCAAATCAATTCAAAGTTATAAATGAAACTATACATATTTATTGATGCATGTAATCCCAAACCAATGTATATTTCAACCCTTTATTAAATTTTGGGCACAAATCGCCCTAGTATAAATTCTTTATGGTTTACAACATATCCACAGTCATGTAATCTGTAAAATACCAACACCATACATAGATTTTTCTTCTTAGGGCATGCATTTTTCATCATGTCTTGTTTTCATGCATTTTTATGCATTTTTTGCATTTACAAGGAAAATTTTATTCCTTATGAAGGACATATGGTTTTGTGTTCCAAAATGCACAACTAAATATATGAAAATAAAATACAAACTCTATCATTTGAACCACTCAATTCAGAGGTCATATGAGTCTTAGGCGTGCATTTCACAGTAAGATGGTTTTACCCTCCATTTTACAAAACATCTTGAATATTGGTTCAAGGTAGAAGTCCTTATTCATTTGAAAATGCATTCTAGATAATATATATAGATTTATGATGTTATTAAATTCACCCCAACACTTAGATCATTAAATTTGGAGCTATAAAGAAGCATGTATGAAATTTGGAGCTATAAAGAAGCATGTATGTGCATTTTCATTAGGCCACTTTCCATTGTTTTGGTCTCCAAATTTACAAGGAAAATTTTTCCTCTTTTACACAACAACCACTTTTATGTTTGCAAATGAAAATCTAAATATTACAGTTTAAAAGAAAAACACAAATATCGAGAATAATGTCATCTACAACTGGCTCAACCTCTTGGACTTATTATTCTAACAAATCTACTTGTTTCCCCTGTCTAATGCATCATAAACTTGGCTTTTAGTGTACAACATCAATTTGAATTTTTTTTTTCACTTTATTTTCCACCCATCAAAACTTCGAGTCCAATGCTAAACGTCCAATCTCCAAGGGAAAATGCCCACGCCCATTGATGATCTGATGGAAATTACCCCCAACACATTGATGCTTCATTGGTATTCTAAAGGACCATTCCCACCCTCCTATCGCACCGCTAACGAACTTTTCCTAAAATAGAGTTTCCACACTGACGGAATTTGCCCACCCTAATGTCACCACTCTGATAGAATTACCATGACATATCATTGACCATTATCATATTCTTCCCTTCTTATCGTCTCTCCTCTGATGTCATGTTCCATCTGGATCGCCACGCCTCTAAGAGATGTGGCCCACTATAAATTCACAATTTCGATGGTATACACATCGTCTCTATGACAATATATACGGGTGATATCGTCTCAGGAAAGAAAAATGTCATTGGTATTGTGACATCATCTTGGAGGATGAAACTTTCGTGGAAAATGCCACGTCGAAACCTTTTGTGTTGAACGCATGACAACTATATGATCGTCATTGTTGCGATGAAAGTCTAGTGGATTAAATTTCTCTACAACTACCACATAGAAATTTTCTATGTCGAACGTATGATAGATGGATATGGTTTTCAGTAGTGTGATGAAAAGGATTTGAAAAAAATATGAAATCGAGTTCGTCAGAAGTTTAACATTGATTCATCGAAACGTCGTCAAAAATTGTGCCAAATTTACTAGTGCATGAATTACAATGGGAACCTTTGGTGATAGAGATGATTGAGTGTGAAGATGTTGAATCTTTGACACATATATCTAACGACGAACAAACTCTCTAGTGAAAAAGATAATTTTTTGAAGAAGATGGAATTGCATCAATGAGCAACTCAAGAGATTACAGTCAACATGGCACATATTCAAATTCTAAAATCTCAAGAGTAATAATAATAATATTTTTTTTGGATGATTAATTTGCAATAGATATTGTTTCTATACCAAGATATCCAAACATTAACCACCCAATTTACTTTCGAAATTATAAATTTGACATTTGTAAAAAATAACTAAAAATGCCATGGAGCTATAATGCCTCATGGTATCAGCAAATGATTATTCAACATTACCTGCAACCAAATATTTCCAACTTCATTTTGGATCAATAAGCAATTTCCATCCAATTGTTTCTAGTGTTATGTGTATTAAGTCACATCGTGATTATAAAATAAAACAAATTACTCAAAATTAACCATTATGTATACAATTTCATAAAGAGATGCAACATAATTCCTAGCAAGCCATGTTCCTGACTTTGAAAATAGGTAAAGTAGGTTTAGCATGCATTAGTACAATGAATGTGAGCCTACATGTCTTCCTCTACCACTTTCTTGACTTTGAAAATAGGTAAAGTAGGTTTAGCATGCATTAGTACAATGAATGTGAGCTTACCTGTCTTCCTCTATGCCAGATATTGTTTACTTTGCAAATAGAATAATAGTGTGGGAATGTCTGAATATGGGTACAACATTAAAAGCCTTGCGCCTAGTCTCTATACTTTCTTGGATGAAAGCTCCATCAAATTTTCCTTGGAGGAAAATATTGTGGTAAGGTAGCTATAAGTTAATAAAAGTTTCTAAAAATATATAACACTACATAATGTGATATCTTTAATAAAAAAGTATCACATGCACCGTGGGAAGGAAAAAAGGAAGGAAAATAATAATTTAAATTAAAAAAAATAAAAATGAAAAACAAAACGTAAGTTATTTCCAAAAAATGATAAGATCATTTTAAATTAGTTATCATTTGAAAAGATTCAATAAAATGAAGCTTCACTAGATGATGTTTTTTCTTGGAAACAAGTTTAAAGTAACCACTGAGGGTTTGTATATGACAATAGCTACTCCAATTACCACCTAATAATGAGATAGAACAAGACAATGCTCAGTGCCACTTTTTAAGAATTCCAAATCTATACAAGATCCAAATGTGTAATAGAAAATTATTATTTATTTTCAAAAGATCTGAAACATGTAAGGTGTCTAACTCATTAACCTATTTATATTCATAATCATCCAAAAAAGTTAGACTAAACTTTTGAAGCAACACACTGACAAGTTATAGGAAACCTCAAATGGATGTGTATGAGATGATTGATGGATGATATTCCAAGTTCATATAATTGTGTTTCATCTATGGAAACTTAGTTTATATACCTTATATCCAGATCACAAGTGATGTGATTGCTAACTCCTAAATAAAGTTTCTTTCCAGTGATGGTTGGTTGGTTCATGCAAAAGTTATGTCACAATGAAGTGATGCATGGAGTTTTGGAGAAAATTCAAGGTGGTAGTGCCTTCAAAAATAAGTTATTTTTATTGAGTTTGATGATAAATATTTTCTATGTAAAGGGAATGTTTCTGTAATACCAATTGACATCCCTCCCCCTTATTTATTTGATCATTTGTAAAGAGTTGTTAACACTAGAGTGGGCTATGTGTTCACTAAAGGCAATGGAAGTGGGCCATTATTTGTTTCTAGAGTCTGGGTTATATAAACGAGGGTACAATGTAATAATCCCAGATTCCTGTATAAACTTAGAGGGGTCTAGATTTGTTGTATCGCGTTGTAAAGTGCCTCAAGTGGCCAGTCTTGGCTAGATTGGCCAAGGATAATGATGACAAATTTGTACACATTTCTCAAGTTTACGTTTCCATATTAGATCTAGTATTTGATCTATGTATACATTCTTGTGTTTATCGCTCTCTTGCACGTGTAAAATTTAACAAATTTTTCTACATGAAAGTCCTAGAATTGAAACATCCCTAGAATTTTGATCTTGCTTTGGCCAAAAATTGGGTTGTTTCTATAAAAAATAAATGACAATGAATCCTACTTGTAAATTTTCTTGAAGGTTGGTTCAACCTTGTATAATATATGTACAAATACTATGCAATTTCCTCTCATAATTATTCACCTAACATACCATCGCATATATGACCGGTAGATTTTGCAATATGTATAGAAAATTTGAAGGTAAATATTTAAATGTAGAAATATTGAATCCATTCTTAACTCAATTGGAACTTCTTGATCTAGGTTCGTAACTATACATTCCATCCACAATACAAGGTTCTAAGGTGACTTTAATTTAGTGATAATGGGAAGTATATGGAAATTTCCTCCTTATCATAACAATAACACTAGAGTCTGGTATTAATTTGATTTATTATATTTTTAGAAATGAGAGAAATTCATCATAATTCAAAGGTTACTCTAACACAAATACGTGTCTCTAATAATAAAGCTCCAATTTTCAAACAATGGATCAATTTGATTTCTTGATTGAAGGTTCTCCATGATTCCATTAATTTTATGTTTTAGTCGAATTTTGTAGTCAGTTTGATTTCATAGGAGAATATCCATATTTAAAGTGACTCAATGCGAAAAAAAACTTATTTCTCCACTTTCATATTTTAGTTGATGAAGATCTAGGGCTTAAATTCTTCATCTAATCTAAAACCATAGTAAATATCAACACAATTCACAATTCATCATCTAATTAAAAACCATAGTAAATATCAACACAATTCACTCTGTTGCCATTTTAATATCAAGTTTCTTTCACTTTCTAAAGTATGTTTGAGATGGATCAATTCACTATGTTGCCATTTTAATATCATGTTTTTTTCACCTTCTAAAGTATGTTTGAGATGCATCAATTATGCTAATAGAGATATTTGAGGCATGTCTGGGGTGTAACTTGTATTACAAGGTTAGTTACTAAAAAACCACTTGTATATCCTTACCCAAAAAATTAAATGACTTTAGATACATATACAACTTGGATTTTGATTGTGGTAAAGTTTATATTATTTACTACAGTAGATGAATTATTTTAGAAAAAAAGACTCTCACAAAAGAAAAATGAAACTAAAATCAWTTTTGCTAAACAATACTAGCAAACAAACTTGTAGTTCCAAAGGTACCTTTYGTATCCCAATCCTTCTAGTATCAATGACGAGAATTCTCAGAATTTTATGGGCTCCATATTGGTTATGAAATAATCCAACGAAAAACCAAAGAATTGAACTATTTACTTTATAAGKCTATTGTAAACMTATAAGGAAAGTTATTTACTTTATKATTTTYCCTACAATAWACTAGAGAATTATTTACAATATAGATATACYWTCCTTGTTGCATCATACTTMAMAAAATCTAGTGCTTTCTATGCACACATATGGRCATTGACAACATTTTYAACATAGGTGAAGTCGTTCATATTCTCTCTATTCCAAATAATGAATTGAGGAAGACAACAAAGATCACCAATATTTAATTATTAAAATATTCAAGTCAAAATACTTCCACAAATTACAATGCAACCGGGAAGTAATACAACATGTACAAAAGACGAAAATTTCATCCGATTACTAGTTTTATTTTCTCACGGTCTAAGTTGAAAGAACATTTATGGAAACCTTCAATTGAATTTCAGTCAAGTAATTTATCCTTAAAAATTTAAACTATAATCTTCCAAGTATTTAGGTTATTACTTTCAAATATGCCATGTGGGATACTATTAAAGCATATAGTAACAAGTGACCCATATTCCTTTGTAATTTAAAATTTATGGTTTTTGTGCAAATTCTTGTATTGATTTTCCCTGGGCATCCTATCTTAATGCAATAAAAAGAATGACAAGAATGGATGATATACAGTTCTATAGAATTTCAGGACCCAAGTTGAATAAGACAACATTTCTCCTATGGGAAACTTAAGAGAAACCTTGGAGTCTTCTTTCAAGTCACAATAAATAAACTATGCCATAAGAAATTGTTATCAACACTATCTACCAGCTCAAGTTGTCTAACATAGTATATCCTACAAACTTCTAAATATAGTAGTAGGGTACAGTGTCCGATTCATATCCTCTAGTCTCAAAGGGAGTGTATTAAATTTACCATGTACTAGTTTCAATTCACTTAGTTTATTTTCCTGACTCAGATATAATTCTGGGTCCATAAACTACCATTGAAGAACCAATTGACCAAGTGGACCTATCTAAGTTTATCTAGTGTATAAGGCCACGGAGATAGCCTCATTAGAGGAATTGACAATTAAATTAGTAGACCCATAACCAATTATAGATGCATATCAAGTTGATCTTGATCCATCTTAACCCTAAATCCAGTATTTGCTAGTGTGTTAGTTCTTTATTAATTCTTAGTATATCGATGACTGGTTTCCCTACAATATAATATGTTTGAGACCAAGTACTAGTTTACCTAAAGATGACCTATTATTAAACAATTTAAAAAAGGAGTAAATAGTGTGCATGATGAATACGAAACTTTGTTGTTTCAAAAATTCCATGACATGAGACTTGGGTCGTCAGTGGGATGGTATGGAAGAAACAAGTACAATTAGAAATATTATCAAGAACAAAAGAAAAAAGGTGTTTAGCATATTTTATTGTCTCAATGACTAAACGAGAACCACATTTTTTGAGAATTTGTACATAAACTTCTTCTTCCTAGTCTGCAAAGTTGAACAATAAAACCAAAGCATATTGAAAGATGAAAATTTGTGTTATGATGTGGTCCTCCTAGTTGGCTCGGTTTTTTGGTTAGTGAGTTTGCAGGGGTCTATTCCTTCATCAAATTCTGAGATTAGTACCATATGTAATACACTAGTTATTGGTTTTCTTTCATTTGGCAAGCCAAGCCCTGTCATAGTTGTGGTTGGTTGGATTGAACTTGATAGCGTGTCCCCTCCTCTTAGTTGAGACTAAGATCTAGCACGATTTGCACCTAAGTGACGATGTTAGTTTCTCCTCACTTGAAGAATCCTCTTAGATTCCATTCTAAGAAACCTTGGAAAATGGAAAACTCGAGCATAGTGCACATGAATTCTACAGGGAAAAATACCTCCAAATAATTGTCATTTCCATAAAATTAGGGAAAAATACATTAGAATAATTTCCATTTCCATAGAACGAGGGGGAATGTGAGGGTCTGGTTTTAATTTTATCAGGAGAAAATGGGTTTCCTTGCCTTTCCCTCACAAATGTCAATGGGCTAAGGGTTTTATAGGTAATTGTTTTTAAACAAATTTTTGTCTATGTATAGTCAAACCCCTCTATACAAATAATCCCCCCAACAAAAATTTTAGACCTTCTAATTTTTCCCATGGGCTAAATTTTACTCCTAAAATTCACTATGATTAAAACATGTAGGAAACAAAGTATGGAGTGCATCCAACATAAGAGATTTCGAGAGACGACATGCAACACAGCTTCAAAATAATGTGTATTGTTTATGAAACAAACGTTGCTATGGTATGTTTTTTTATTTACATAATCATGTATATTCAACTATATAAATGTAGATAAATTCTTATTACAATTTATCTCTATGTTTGTAGATGGAACATGAAGAGGTGGAACATAAAACAAATAGGATAAAAAAACATTAGGTTTAATAGCCAAATTAGAATATCACCTAAAAGTGATGAAGAAATGAGGTATGTGAATGTTGATAGTAGTTCAAGTGATGAATGACAATCAATATAATTGAATGTTACTACAAGTTGTATGTTTTGGAATATTTTTCTATGAAAATCAAGGGCTTTGTTTAATGTACTCGACATATTGTCCCAATTGCATGAGGACATGTTACCAATAAGTGTAACAATTACATATTGATTGCATTTTGATTATTGTAGACCTTTATGGTTGTCCCATTTTGTATGACAATGGGTCTCATATTCATATACAATAAAATGAGTTTATTACTTTATTACATTGTCGAATGTTGTAAAATGTTTTGTTGTCGATTAATTAATATATGGATGATTTACATTATTACAAATAACAAATTTGTAATCCACTGGATAATGCAATAATGTAGTCATTATATAAAAACACAATAACAAAAATATAAAAATCAATATTATTATAAACAATATTTGATTTTGAGATGATGAATTGAAAATTTATAAAAAACAATTAATTAAAATATATACATATCGATGCATTGCATTCTTTTCAACTCACTCAATAGTGTGTGCCATAAAATAGACACTAGTGCGTTTTTATGAGACATATGCACCGATGGCTATTAAGTACATTGCAACACCAATGCTAAAAATTCTGAAAAAAAAACAATGTTACTTTAAATGACATAATGCAAGATTATATTTATTGCTTTGAAGTATTGTGGTGCACATGATTACAATATGCACAAGTGCTTTACATATCATAATTCACTAGTGCTTAGTAAAAAAGAATGGTGTTGAAATCTCACCTCAAATATTCGAAATTTTGCATCCCTCCAGTGCACATGGTATTATAGGCACCAGTGCATACAAACCATATGCGCATTGGTGTTCCATAAAACAAAAAAGAATGACTCGATGGGTAATATTTATACAAGTATTGATGCAGCATGTAAACAAAATTGAAATCGGTGCATAATAATTGTATGAGCACCAATGCTTTTTTAGGTTTATGCACACATCGGTGCATGTTACATAAACACACACATGTATGTGTTACCAATGCAAGCATTGAAAAAAAACATCTCCTACAAGGTGTTATCTTTGTAGTGTTTCCTCCACGGATGTTTTGGGTGCCATGATTAGGTTGGTTGTGAAGTAAGAATGGTTTTATAAGTATAAACAAGGTAACAAGCTAACAACAATAGCCTCATACCCTAAATGATGTTTCATGGTCTCAATAACCATGAAAAATACCTATAATCCATAAAACATTGCATCTTTGGGGAATCTTTCGACTATGACTGGTTCACCAAGGAAAATTATGATGCTTTTAGTAACAACAATGGGTCTTTACATCTTCAAAATGGTTAGAGAAGTATAACAAGGTCATTGGGAATTTAACAAAGCTTTTCAAACTCAAGCATGGTGAAAGATGCATTGAAACACCACACAAGAGCATTATATGCAGGGATGATTTTAAGGATGGAAATTTATTTTAAAATGTACAAACCTTGGTGAATCTTACTAATCCTTCATATGCTAACTATAAATGTTTGGCGATATTTTTGTGAAAATATTCAAATTTCTAAGGATTTTATATAATTTTTATAAATTTTTGGCAATTTTTGAGGTAAAATAATTTTATCCTATAGAATTTGGGCAAATAATTTTTAAAATAGCGAATCTTGTTTTTGGAAAAAACATGGAAAATTAGCCCATGAGAGAAATTTAGCCCCTAAAATCATCCATGATTATATGGAATCTTTGGCCTCCAAGTGTGATATTGCTTCCATTTTTTGGGTTTTGGGTAGTAGTGGGGGGTGTAGGGGATTAGAGCATTATAGAAAAGGAAACTAAATACCTTAGAAAAATTAACCTCCTATGCCTCAAAAACTATGAGCACGGGGGATTCACCTTATTGACCAATATCTTATCATGTTCATTCATAAAGGGGGGTTTTTTATTATGAAAAATATAGTCAATATATTGTAGGTATTGTGGG
>JZKD02S1629534.1:89165-107731 GCA_000966675.3 Picea glauca
TTCATGTCCCCATGATAGAAGACTTGTTTAGCCATTGATTAAGGAGAACCTAGCCTAGTCGTTGCTACACTAGTTCCCCTTTTTCTGAGTTAGTTTCTTAACATAAGTTGAAGAAAGAAGACGTCCTAGGACTAATTGATTTTACACCTAGGGTTTGACTCTTAGGGTTTGAAAGGCCTTGGCCCTACAAAACTTTTCATCCCTAGATTTATGTTTTGAAGCTAGCCGTTTTTGCCAAAGAGTTTTAAGGAAAGAGGGAGGAGCATGAGGCCTTGCTTAAGCAACACCGGAATGAGCATCCTCCCCTTAGGGTTTCGACTTTGTGGCCCTGCCATTGCAGCACTAGAAAGCCTAACCCTCTTGTCCTTGAATTTAGATTCTCCCAAGACTTTAGCCTTGCTGCTTGACTCCATTTACCCTAAGGCACTAGTCTAGAACTCCAACGTTGAGTCAATTGTGTTAAAACAACCTTTCAAACTTCCAAAATTTGAAACCCTAACTAGCCCTAGAGACTTACTAACCCTAATTCTATGATGATGTCATGCCTCTTTTGAACCCTTGTCTGATATAAAATGTTGTGGCTTTGTCATCTAGCAATAGACATTGATGTGTAGGTTATTTTCATTGGCTTGATTAGCAAAACATCCATCTCATTGTCTAGCAGAACTAACTTAGAATAGGGCTGACGTCACCCTTATTATAGTGACGCAGCAACCTTTGCATGTGAGCATATTAATGATATTTAAAGCATTGTGATAATTCAAGGATTGATTTTATACATTGAACGCTATATCATTTCCAGTGTTATTGAGAAGTAATATTATAAGCCATGGTTATTTTTTTGCAATCATTGACTTCGTCAATAATTACTGCTATATATGCTCATACATAATAAAGATAGTCATCAATTTATGAAGTACTAACCACTGTTTCACATTTTAGTTTTATTTGCCTTGTCTCGCAAACAGGTGCCTGTTCTATGGAATACCTTCATTTTGACTATCTTTCTTGGCAGTAATCTGTGAAAGGGAAAACCTACTTTAACCTCTTGAGCCTTAATCCCTTGATCCTTTTCCTTTCAACACCCCAGATTACTAGGGACGTCTCCCTTGGGAATAGCCACCCTAAATAGAAAGAGCTCCCCATCGAGGTGACAGTGGGTGGGGAAGCTCCTGTTACGCCAGTTTGGTCCCTACCTTCCAGCTACTTGACCTAAACTACAAACTGAGTGATAACAGGAGCCAAGGGTCACTGAAAGGAAGCTGGAAACATTACGGCGATCAGGTTGTATCTTCTACTTTCAATTAATATGATACAGTGACATGTCCTTTTCCCATAAAGTCACTCTTACTTTATTGTGTAACTCCTTGATCATATGCATAAGTTCAAATTGAATATACTTTGTTATCTTCACTTTGGTTGGTTTGTGTTGTCTTGAACTTGACTTCATGAGAGCGCTGGAGCGAAGAGGGAGAAACATAGACCTAAGGAAGTGATATCAAGGTATGTCACTCATTCCTTCCCTTTAGTAGATTCAATGACTACAACTTAGGGAAAGAGTTGTGTCCTGGCCTATTTTGTTCTAGATCCAGGTGGATTTAGGGAGATCTGTTAGTGTCTGCACCTACCGATTTGTCCGATAACAAAATTGGTGACTCCACTAGGGATGCAACCCATTTTTGGTGGTTTTTGGTGGTTTTTCCTTGGCCATTTTCTCTTAACTTTCCATTTTTCATTTCCATCAATCTCTGAGTCTTGAGGAGACCTTGATAGACTCCCTGTGTCTAGAAGTTCCTTAAAATTTTTTGTCTTTTTTCCAAATTTTTCTTAGTTTTAGGCCTTTTCGCACTACACCCTTATGTAGCCTACGAGAACCACTATAGTTCATATCCTGCTTTGTAATTCAGTGTGAACTTCTTGCACTCTACTTGTTTTTAGCCTGCGAGAATCCTTGATTCTCGCACTATACACCACTACCAGCCTGCGAACCCATTTGTAGTTTTTTTGGATTAAGGTTTTTTGTATCCTCAGATGCCCAGATTTGTATGTGTGTCTGAAAGGAACTTCTCTGGCCAGTGATTGATTGCTTCTTGACTTTGAATCTTGTGAATTATTAGTTTTCATAAATCAAAAGCTCATCTTGTTCATTTTTCTGAACTGTTACGTCTTGAAATTTTCTTAACAAGGATATAATCTTTGGTTTCAAAATCCGAGTGCTTGTTTGATTGGTAGTCGGTGATTGGTTTAAAAGCTGGGATCAATTGTCTTTTTCAATTGCTCATTACTTGGAAAATTGTTGCCCATGTGCATTTGAAGAGACTGGTCTTGTCAGTTTGTTATTTTTGTCTTCATTGAAAGATTAGTTTGGGTGTTGTTTGGGTATTTCTTTTTCATTGGTTGCTTGTTTTTTCTTGGTTCCACCACTGTTGTTTGGTTTCTAATAAAAAATTAAAGACATTTTCTCTTTTTTAAGCAACGTTTTATTCAATAATATTGGCATTCAATTATTGAAATAGAACGAATAGAGAATTTGCATTGTTCATGATTGATTGATATTGCATTTCAGAGACGATCATACATTATAGTTCATATTGTTCTAGAAAATTCCTCTTTCCCTCCTATAAATAGAATTCATCGAACAAATATTTTGTATCATTCATTCCTATTTATGCATTGTTGGGATAGAGTCTCACTCAACATCGGTTTCGTTTCCATCTCCTTTGAGTAACAACAACCTTTAATAATATTGCGCAATTTTAAAATTTTAGTAGTAACTTTTTCTAGTGTTGTTTTACATCAACATTAGCTAGGCTAGAGCTTTGGAATAGGTAGTGAGACACACTCTCCAAAGAACAAAACACACAATAACATCTTATGGTAAGGAGTGTCAAATTTCATTTACAACATTTTTTCCTGGGAAGCCCTTCTCACACAAGGGTCAAACCTGAGGTTGCATCGACATTGACAAAGTTACTCACCCTGCTTTATTGATATCGATGTAGAGATTACACGTATTACGAGGGTCACTTGAAGGTATACCCACAATGATGAGTGGAAGCCTCTCAAGATAATTTTGAGCTAGATACCTTGCCCTTCCATGTGGATTAGACTGTTGACTGTTCTCCCAGGCGTTATTGTTGTTGGTGGTAACCTTAGTAGCCTATCCTCTTAGGGTCTTACACAAGGTGACTGTGAAGGGGCAGGTCTTCATGGTACCTAAAATCGACATTGGCCAAACTCACTCAGGATCCTTGGAGGGTATACCCACGATTATGTGTGGGAGCTTACACCAGGGTGTAAGTCTGTTAAGCAGGTCGTCAACATAACATTTCCACCCTAGTCCAACCCCTTCTTTCCTTGTCATTGCGACATTGGATTTCATCACCAACTGGTGACTTCGAAATTAGAAGGTCTTGTTTGCTTAGTTTTTCTTCATAGAGTTTTACTAGCACATGTTGTTTGTTTAACCAAGTTGACCATAGAATTTCCTTTGTAAGTTTCTATCTCGATCACAATTGACCCTCCATGTTGTTCACGTAGAATGCAAGGCTTACCCCCAGAAAATATAGAAGGTTCTCAACCCTTGCCTACCAACTCACCGGACGACTCTCCTCAAAAAAGTGAAGTCCAAGACATTGCCACTCCACAAATGGAAAGACCTAACTCTCTAGAATGGTTTTGAATTACCAATTCTTCAGAGGAATTTCGACTTCATCCCAACTCCGAGAGACGTATTGTGCGGGTGAATTCTTCCAGAGACTTAGTTGTTCAGTCTTCTGGATCACCAACCAGACCTTTTATAGGACCCGAGGGTCAAGATCCTTTTTGGACTACTGGAATTTTTAGACGAGATCTCTTTGGCTCAGAAGTAGGCATTGATATCACTGTCTCACCTGAGCTGCTCGAAACATCTTATCCAAATGCAGTACCTTTTACTACTACTTATTATTTTCCTGGTAAAGAAGCTCTGCGAACTGACCACATCTTGACTCTCCCCCTACAAATGTCCCATTACACAGATACTATGAGTCCTCACACTAGGATTACCACAGCTAGCCAAGCCCCCATTGGCACACTGCTCTTGCCCAGAGTCACCCCAACATTTCCACCTGGATATCATGCATTGAATGCTTCCATTCCTGCTCCTACACAAATCTCATCCAGGACTTTTAGCAGTTCCACTCCTTCTGGGCACCATCTTCCCAGTTTCATTCCGACACTTCCTCCACCCCCTTTTAGAGTACCTTTTCCATCCTCTATCGGAGGCACTGATACTAGTGGCACCATTTCGTCGTTCACACCGAATTACCAGATTCCTGTTGGTGGACAAATTCACCAAGGAGGCCAAACTCAGCTCCCTTTTGTAGGACAAATCCCAACCAGGATGCAACCCTTGATTGGGGGGCAACCCCCACCAAACCCACCCTATGGACAAAACATACCTCCGTCCTTGGCCCAGTATTGGAATCATCTTATACAACATAATCCTCACTCGACTAGGGGGTAACAACCTCAGGCTAGCTCCATCATACCCCCTAGTATAGGCCAACCCTATTCAGGTACATCTAATCCTATTTGGGGCTTGAATGCTCCACCCCATGACTCTTTTCAAGGGTACAATCCTATGAATTAATTGCTTCCACACCAATAACCGAATCTGCCTAAATCTTCGCATTATATGCAAACTTCTTATGGTCCCATGGGTTTACCGACGGGACTCCCCCCCCAAAGTCACCAGTACCCACATGTGAATAGACAGTTGCCTTTCTTAGCCACCCTGGATCTCTTGGATCTATCGAGGATTTTAAATGATCTGATCTGTCACTCTCCTCAATGGCCCTCCATAATGACCAAACTACCATCCGACATCCCTAAATTCGATGGTAAACCGAGAGAGGACCCGAACAATCACGTAATGACTTTTCACCTTTGGTGCTCATCGAACTCCTTGATGGATGACTCTATTTGTTTACACCTTTTTTAGTGCACCCTTACGGGTTCCACTGCAAAGTGGTATATAGAACTACCATGAGGCTTCTTCAATGACTTCAACACCCTTGCTATGGATTTTCTCACCCACTACCAATTACAGATTTGCTACGAAATGGGAACCAAGATTTTGAGTTCTTTCAAACAATCTAAGGCCACCCATATCTCTGATCACATTCACGAGTGGCGATGGAGACGAAATCTCATCAAAATCAAACTTCCCAATCAATTGCTAGCAAAGTGGTTGATGAAATCATTCATGAATGACATCGGTTGTGACATTTCCATGGGTAGAGTGGTCACTGAAGAACAGGCAATCAATCATACCCAATACCTAGAGCTTGTATACTCACAAACAGGTACTCTTTACGACTTACTCCCTGACGTGCCTCGTCCTTATACTTCTACTACTTTGACCACTCTCACTACTTCTCATGTAGCCAATGGTGTGATTGGCACTTTCCATGCCCAACCTCATTCCGTCCAAACCTATAGCAACAACCCCAAACCCATTTCTACTAATGTTCAAAATTTTCCATCTCCTACCCCTCCCACCAGCAAGACTTCTGAGGTAAATGTTGTTCAATCTACCCCCACTGGCAAAAACAAATCCAGAAAAGGAAAGGGTAAGAATAAGGAGGAAAAAAATAATTCACAAGAAGAGAGAACCAAAACACCACATGTTGACGATAGGGATAAGTGCAAACCCCAATACCCTTGTGTTATCTGTGGTGATGATCACTACACTAAGAATTTTGCACGACGAGCCAAGGTTACTAAGTTCCTTCAAGGGATCACGAAACCACCCACTCCAGTCATATTATCACAACCCTTCCCCTCTCAACAACAGGCCCAATTAGTCATTCATGACCAACCAACCCCCTCCAATACATCTTATTTCTTAATGTATATAGAAGATTCAAATAAAAATGACATCACACTTACCACTCAAGCCAAAGATTATTCTTCCTCCAAAGAAAAGGTTGACGTGATCCCTCCTTCGTTGGTCCAACCATCTCCCATGACTCCACCTACCAATGGTCCTCTTCATCTCGAACGACCGAGCCTCAATACAGTTATTCTCCCTCCTCCAAAGGGTGTTGTTTGAAAATCGGCTTTCAATCCCCATGGCCGTGCTACCCAGAACTACAGTATTGTCAAAGATCTGGCCCCAACGCCATCCACGATGTCAGCCCTCGAATTCCTCCAGAGTTTTCCTATACAACGGAAGGCACTGTTGAAAGCTATTGGTGGAATCAACCCTACGGATATAAATTTAATAATTTTTGACTTGGAAGATCACATTGCAAGGTTACCCCCTCAACTCGCATTCTAAATACAAGCTATTATCTCTGACAAAAACAATTGTAGAACAGTTATCAACGAGGGAGCCTCGACGTGTGTCATGTCTCTTAGCTGCTAAAAAACCATCGACTCTCCTCTTTTGAATGAATCCCACAACACGCTCAAAGCCTTTAATGGCTTTGGTTTTAAGCCTTACGGTGTCCTCCCTTCATTGTCGATTACGTTAGAAGGAAAAATGGTCGAAGTTGAAGTGGAGGTCTTTGACTCTCCTCTCGATTACAACCTTCTACTTGGTCGTAGCTGGATTAATTCCATGCACACAATTGTGTCGACTCTTTTCTTTGTCGTGTGTTTCCCACATCTAGGAAAGGTAATTACCGTTGACCAATTATCCTTCTTTAACATTTGATACACGTACGTGAAACATACTATTCATTGCCAAAACTCCCCCCGGATACAAGAACGTCGGCGTGGGTCTTCTAAAAGACTCCTCGTTAATGGGTACCTTCCCCATCCCACCACCCAATGTTCCACATCTATCCATCGACTTGATCAACATGATCTCCACCTCTATTCATGAATGCCCTATGTCTCACGACCCATGGATGGTACCCAACCCTGATGATCATCTTCATTACGATGACGAAAGGACTTTGAGTCCGATCGAATTCGCCTATTAGGCCATTAAATCGAAAACCCCTTCTACCCCCTCTCTTGGTGATTTCTCTCTAGATCCTTTCTGCAACATTTTTCCCATGGATGAGATGATTATGTTTGTTATAGAAGACACCCCCTGGGACGATGGACATCATCATTCCATCCTCTTCCTGGAACAACACACCATCGAGAGCTACCAACGGGTCTCGACACCGTCGACTATTGTCGTCATTTCTATCATTCTTGAGTCTGCACACGATGTCTTTTATGAAGGGAACTTAAGTAATATCTTACACACCATCCCCCTCGACATATCCATAAAAAATGGAATTGTCGAAAATGTGCACATCGGAGCTTCGTGCTCCCCTGACGAAATTGTCCCCTACAAGTCGTTCTTCAAAGAATTTTGTGACATCTTCGCCTGGAGCTATGAACAAATGTTGGGTATTGACCCCGTCATTGTGATACATGAGATTAAGACATACCCAGATGCTAAACCCATTTGGCAACGCCTTCATCTGGTCCACCCATGTAAAGTGGCCACTATCAAGCTTGAAGTCGAGAAAATACTCAAAGCTGACTTCATTTACCTGGTGGCTCTCACTGACTGGGCTTCCAATCTTGTCTCGATCGACAAGAAACAAGGTACAATCCACATGTGCATTGATTATAGGGACATTAACAAAGCTTGTCATAAAGACAACTTTCCTACCCCCTTCGTTGACTAGATCGTTGACGATTGTGCCGACAGTGAAATCTTCTCTCTAATGGATGGTTTCTCCGGATATAATCAAATCAATATCGTTCCCACGGACCAACACAAAACTGCTTTTATCTGTCCTTGGGGCACTTTTGCCTATCGAAAACTTCCTTTCGGTTTAAAAAATGCTGGTGCAACTTTTCAATGCGCTATGTATTACGCCTTCCACGATATCAAACACATCGTGCAACCATATCTAGATGACTTACCTGCTCATTCCATGCATCGTGCCGATCATACACTACACCTCCAAGCCATTTTCCTTCGATGTTGGTTTTACCACATATGCCTGAATCCTCACAAATACGTTTTCTGTGTAGAATTCGGTCGAATTCTAGCCTTTATTTTTTCACGTCAAGGGATCAGGGTAGATCCTTTGAAGGTTGAGGCGATTCTCAATCTCCCTCCTCCTTCCTCTCTCTGCAAGTTACAAGGTTTGCAAGGGAAGGAAAACTTTCTTCATTGTTTCATCCTGAACTACGCCGAGCTAGCTCTTGGATTTACGCGATTGCTCAAGAAATGGTCTGACTTTGTATGGAATACCACTGCCAACAAAGATTTTGAAGATTTGAAACTGTCTTTGACATGTACCCCACTTCTCTTCCCACCTGATTACAGTCGTGATTATTTCCTCTACCTCACAGCCTCGGACTACACCATATCTATGGTTCTCATCCAGGAAGATGATTCTCTCAATGAACAAGTCATATATTACTTGAGTCAGAGTCTTACACCTACCAAAACCGAGTATTTACATGATGAAAAACTGGCCTTGGTATCCGTCCAATCAGTTCAACGCTTCCGACACTATATTCTCTCTCGCAAGACTACGATAATTTCTAACTGCAACCCCATGCAACACATTCTTACATGTCAACTGCTAGGGGGAAAATACTCCAAATGGATCGTGATACTCCGAGAGTTTGACTTAGAATTCGAACACGCTAAGTCCAAGAAATCCTTAGTGTTTTCCGAGTTGATATGTGACATTCCCTACTATAAGATGGAAAATGTAGCAGCCGATTCATTAACTGATGAATCCCTTTTCCTGATTAGTTCTAATGATATTTGGTATGGAGATATCATCATATATCTCCAAACCTATACTTTGCATCCCAATTTGTCTAGTACTGATTGCCGTCAAATACACTACCAATCCCGTCAGTACATTATCCTCGGTGATACTCTTTATCGTAGTGGGATTTACTCCATTTTTCGACACTACCTCACGTTTGATGAAGCTGAGAATCCCTAAATGACTACCATTCTGGAGCTTGTGGTGGTCATATGTCTGGCTATGCCACTACCTAGAAGATCTTATGAGCAGGGTATTTTTGGCCTTCTTTATTTAACGATTTTATAATTATTGTCCAAAAATGCCACACTTTCCAGACCTACAACAATAAAATATGGTCACACCCTGATCCTCTCCATCCCGTGGTCTCCATTGGTCCTTTTACGAAATGGGGTATTAATTTCATGACATGTCACCCTCACTCGTTCGGGGGGCATGGATACACTATTGTAGTTATAGATTATTTTACAGAATGGGATGAGGCAATGCCAACATTTGAGAACACTGGAAAGACTGCAACATTATTCATATTCAATCACATCATAGCTCATTTTGGTGTTCCTCAGGCTATCGTCACTGATCACGGTAGCCACTTTAGAAACTTCATGATGTCCAAACTCACTGAAAAGTTGGGTTTTCTCCATGAAAACTCAACAACCTATTACCCACAAGACAACAACCAAGTCAAAGCAATTAACAAAGTCCTCATTACCATGCTTCGACTAATGATGGGGATTCACAAAACGAGTTGGAATACGATGTTGTTTTCAACGTTGTGGGCTTAATGGACATCCGTTAAGTCTGCTACTGGGTGTACACCATTCCAGTTAGTCTATGGTCTAGAAGCCATCCTGCCGATTGAATGTGAGATACCCTCCCTAAAACTAGCCGTCGAACTCCTCCCAAACACTTCTATTGAAGAAGAATGTTTGTTGTATCTCATGAGATTAGACGAAACTCATCATGACACCACCCTAGTCATAGAAGCCCAAAAGAAACGCATAAAACCCAATACGACAAACATGTCAAGGCTTGTGTTTTTTTCAAAGGTGATCCGGTTCTCCTTTACGAACAATATCGAGATATGCTAGGAGCAAGAAAATTCGAAGCTATGTGGCGAGGTCCTTATATTGTTAGACGAGTTTTGGAGAAAGGAGATTACAAGTTAGTGGACTACGATAGTATCCCTTTGAGTGAACCCAGAAATGGGTTGTACTTAAAGAGGTACTATGCCTAAAGATCACCTATGCATGAGTGCTTGTATTTTATTGTACCATACTTTTTGTGTGTTACTGTAGTATGCATTTTTTTGTTATTTGGTCTCTACCCTCGACCGCTTATATTACATTATTCTTGGTTTCTAGATGTCCTAGTCTTTGCTACCCCACATTGGCTTCATTGATGCCGGTAGCCGTCGTACTCAAAACCTTTCTTTTGCTGCTTGGGAAATTTACGCCTCTATAAATGAACTTATCTCTCTATGAGGTGTGTGTCTTGGTCCTGTGACCAACAATATTGCAGAATATAGCGCTGTCATCAAATTATTGATTGATTCTATTTCGCTTGGTATCCAACACCTGGTTGTACAACTCGATTTGCAACTAGTAGTACTACAACTAAGTAGTGTCTATGTTATTCGAAGTCCTACTTTATTACGAGTATATTTACGAATTCGCCTCTTGGAACGTTATTTTGATTATATTGAGTATCAGCACATTCCTAGATGTCTAAATACATTGACTAATGCATTAGCTAAATATGTATTCGACATACATTTGGGCCATTTAAAAACCAATCACATCACATGTATCACACAACACAAGATAAGTCGGTAGAAGCTGTATATATGTATATAACAATCAAAAGTTTTTACAAAACGTTTCTGTCCCAGGACCAAAATCTCAAAATGTGAATCCCATAGCTTCTACAAAATAGCATCATGGGTGACGCTCATGATAACACACAACTGCCCGGGCCACCCTACAAAGTAGTCGACTAATAGACTCAGGCATGCCCACAATGTGGCACTGATAACGCCTAGGGATCTCCTCAATAGCCATATCTGGGATATTAGTGGTCAACCCCTCCAAGTTCTTCTCCACTACCTCGTAGTCTTCAGCATCCCATCGTGCCACTGGAGCCACCCCTCCTCGTCGTTGAATAGGAGACGTTCCTGGAGGTTGATATGGCCCCACATCTGTGTCATCAAAAAGAGATTTTTTGATTAGTTCTTGGACAAACATAAAAACATTTTATATGATAAAACATGAAAAAAAAATTAAAAAGAAAAAAATGTGTACTTCTTACCTAAATCACCCCACTGAGCATCCTCGAGTAGGGCCAAATCTGGATCCCCTTGAAAATCCAAACCAGGGTATGCGTAGTCATCAATCATCAGCATATGGGGCTGCAACGAGTCAAAAAATGAATCATTGTACTTGATGATGGGCCCAGCTATGTGTCGGGCCATGAGGTTGCACCACCTCAGCATCCTCGGATCCTGTGGGGCTGATAAACCCCAATCAACCTGTAATCTTAGCAATGGGACCTTATTGAGGAAGAAGGACACCAAATGTGATCCGTACCCAAACTTCTTCAAGTTTCCCCTCCTACACTTTGTCAATTGCCTCTTCATACTGCAGAGAACTTCATCCGACCAATTGAAGACTCGTGGCTATGTGCACTCTATGGCATATTGGAAGGAGCTATGGAGAGCCATGTGTGGAGCCGTGCTCCTGAACATGCATGATATAGTGAACAAAATGGTTTGCAGGGTCAAGTCTTGGACCCCCTAAATAGAAACCTTGCCCTTGCTTCTTTCTACCTCAGGAACACAATACTAGCGACAATACTCACTCATAGGGAGTCTGCCACCTCGGCTACCAGTCAAGCTAGCGTGGTACCCAAGATGTGATAACCCTGTTAGAAAGTAGATATCCTCGATATATAGGGTCAATTTGTGGACTCCCATGTGAAACAACTGTTGGTCCATGTCCCACATATGAACTAGGTATTCCAACAATCTGAGTTGGGCCCTCATGCCTAGAATCCTGAATAATTTCAAGAGCACACAGTCTCGGACGGCAATGACGGTACCTGGGTCATTCCTGACAATGGAATCCTCCTCCTCATGTTCTCTTTCTTTCCACTCTAGCATCGTGATGGTCAAATACCTGCATAAGAACCATAAGAGAAGGGTCAACAACTTTTTTCAAAACTTGGCACATTTTTTATTGAGCAAAAATCCAATTTAAATTTCATTTTTTGGCCCCCGCAGGTGCCCCTTTAGCACAGTGCGAGATTCACGCAGATGACCTTAAGGCCACCTGCGAGAATCCTATATTCTCGCAGTTCCCACATGGCCAGCCTGCGAGAATGCTTAGGCGCAAGTTATGGCCCTAAAATGGACCTAAAACCCTGAAAATTTTCAATGAAAACTGCAAATAAACCATGCAAAAAGTAGAAGATCAAGAGCTTACCTCATTGGCGGAGACGGCTTGCCAAATGGTCGCTTGTTCCCCCCGCGATCAAGCAATGAAATTTGGGGGAAAATGAGATGTATGGGGCAAAGTTTTTGGCAAAATCATAATGAAAATGGTAAAATCCCTTTTTACCCATATTTATTCACTTTTTACCATTTTTGTTGATTTTTATATTATTTTGTCTATAAAACCTAATGCCTAATAGTCCTATGAGTGTGATTTTTTGTAGATATAGAAACTTTGAAGTCTACAAGAAGGAGTACAGATGTTTTTTCTCTTTTTGTCGCATGTGCGACTGCTTTTTAGGGTTTTTAGAAAAAACTCGAGCTCAATCTTCGTTCGTTCTCGCGCTCGAAAATACATGAGAACATAACCGAGTATAGTTTTGTCGTCTTTTCGTACTCATCATGGTAACACGAAAACAATGAACACAAAGGAGTATCCTTTAATCTCTTTTCACGCTCCATAAAAACAAAAAGATGGTCGAGCAACCTTGTTCCGTTCACGGTCATAAAAGAATCTGAAAAAAATGTTCGATGGGCGATAGTTTATCACTTTTTCGGTCCTGTTGAACTATTTTATGAAAAAGGAACTGAGAGAGTTCTGTTTAAGTGTTTTTCAGACTCTCAAAACATGAAAAACCCCCGAGTTTTCTATCTTTGGACTCGTTAAACAAACATCGAAAGACCTATAACAGGACTGAGCCACTCCTTCCTAGGGTTCGTTAAATATACTTAGAGGGACTCATCCGAAGGATGAGCTTACATCAACAAGCATATGTTTTCCTCCTCTAGCTTTCGTAAAAATAAAGAGGTACTCGCCATAAATGGTGGGGCAAATTTTGGGAAAGGGATATGTTTTCGTATTCATATTAATGGTAGTACGCATCGCTCTTGAACATGACACCCCCCTATTCATCATTTGAAACCGGTTTGGGAAATCCATTTGTCTTTAATTTGACTTGCCACAAGGGCATATCCTGTGTCATCTTTGAGTCGGTGCTGCCAAGTCCTTGGTCGTGTCATTCATATGTTCAAGAGAAGTTCATCCAAGCCCTCTACTGAGTCGGCCATCTATAGTTTTCTATTCTTACTATGTCGGACTTCCCTGTGTCTGTTTCAACCTGTATTCATACTCTATTTCACCCTCAAAATCTATTACTTATTTCAAGTCATTGATGGGGGATACATCAAGGCCCTCTTGTGACAAGTCTTGTTCTATCGACTCCAACTCATTATCCAGAAATAAGAATTAGAAATTATTTAGTACCTTAGAGATTGCATGCCTTAATGGTAGGTCTCTTCACTTTCGATAGGGGTTTTACATCATTGATCCTTGATCGAGAGATTCCACCGGGTGCTCGACTTCATCTCATTCATTCACATTCATTTGGATTGTATTTCAGTACCTTGGGAGTCATTGACATCAATGGTGATTTCCGTCACACTTGTTAATGGTTTTCATCAATGACTGGTAATCAAGTGGTTTCTACCATGTCCGACTTCAACACATGTAATCACATGGCTAGATTCGTACTTTCAGGTGACGGGATTGAAGACCCTGGGTCTCATATTTTTTGATCTAGGCTGCGATGGAGTATGTATTATTTGCGTTGACACATAGATCCACTTTGTATGTCATGTGGCTATTTCGTCGTAATTTAAGTCTTCTCGCGTAGATCCACAGTGTATTCCTGGTGGCTATGCAACATTTTGAAAACATGGATCCACGGTGTATGATTGGTGGCCATGACCTACATTTATGATTTCATTCATTTGTGATCTGAGTATGGGAATGCCTACCTCAGAACTGGTACTTTATTTTGCAGATGCTTGGTTGTTTGCAGGTTTCCAATTAGGTGCGCTCTTGGTCACTGACACACACACGTAGTTTAGAAAGTAATTAGGCTATCACAAATTCTAGCCTCATACTTTGGGGGGTATTCTGTTACACATGATTTTGGTCACTCTGGTGGTGTCTCAACAGTGATGTATTCAGGTTCCCAACTAGGACTTTTTGCCTAAGAAAACCGGCTCCTGTATTCTTCCAAAAACATATTTTTAAGATGAGTTCGCAGGCTGCCTATGGTTTAGGGTGTGAGAATCCTTCATTCTTGTAGGCCACCCACACTTATGGTGCGAACTTCTCATAGTTTGCTCCATATATACGATGAGAACCTATTTTTAAGCCTGGAAATGAGAAGAGGTCTCGAGGGTTCTAGAAGGGAATCTTCTAGAAAATGAGTTGGCATTCGCATGGTTTTCATTCTATTGACTTCTCAGATTTGATGGGATCGTCCTCATCCATGTAACCATCTCTCCTTCTTCTATATATTGAAGTGTTTCTCATGGAAAAGGTGAAGCAAGATTGAATAAGGAATTGGTGAAAGAATTGTATGAAGAACCCTGCTTGGACAGAAGCTTGAAAGCTCTATTAGGTCTATGAAGAGGTTAAGGATCTTCTTCATGTAAGTACAGAGAAAGTGTGTGTGCTGGAACCAAGGGTCACTGAAAGGAAGCTGGCAACATCAAGGCAATCAGGTTGTATATTCTACTTTCAATTAATATGATACAACGACATGTCCTTTTCCCATAAAGTCACTCTTACTTTATTGTGTAATTCCTTGACCATATGCATAAGTTGACATTGAATATACTTTTCTATCTTCACATTGGTTGGTATTTGTTGTCTTAGACTTGACTTCATGAGAGAGCCGGAGCGAAGTGGGAGCAACAAAGACCTAAGGAAGCGATATCAAGGTTTGTCACTCATTCCTTCCCTTTAGTAGATTCAATGAATACAACTTAGGGAAAGAATCGTGTCCTGTCCTATTTTTTTTTAGATCCAAGTGGATCTAGGGAGATCTGCTAGTGTCCGCACCTACCGATTTCTCCGATAACAGGGCCTTGAATATTCTTATTAGGGAAAAATAGGTCCTAATGCTAATATTTTATTTTGAAACATGTGAAGGTGAGGGAAGTTTTTCATAGTTATGAATTTATGTAATTAAAACTCATGTGCATTGTTAACTACACATTAGTAACACACAGTTGTTATTGTATATTAAAAAAAAATGGTGGGATTGCCTCTTTTATTCTACATGTTGGAGTAACTAGCGACTTTAGGTTTCACTAAATGGATTTATATAGTTCTTCATTCTTATCTCCATTTTCAATCATATCCATCATTGATGAAATTTCTTACACTTAGAAAACTCTATATGAATATTCTACATATATATAAATTTTAAGATTTTTTTTTCTATTTTTTATTGATTTTTTTTTTACATATATCATAATTCTAAAATACATAGGCCTTTTATTTTTGGTGTAAATTTTTATTGTCTCACCCACATGGTTCAAACAAATTATATGGTGCAAAAGTACATATGAAAACCAACAACTAAAAACAAATATTGATTATGTTAAGGACCTCAAACTTAATGCTTAAATTTACTATTTTTTTAAATATAAAATTAAGATTAAAAAGTATGGAAAATAAGTGCCCCAAAAGAACCCATTGTTATCTCATGAGAATTAATTGCTATCTACAATTATAAAAATTTGTTTCAAAAAACTCATGCATTTAGATACTAAAACGACATCTTAAAGTGAACATATACAATATAATTTAGAGGAAAAGTAACATACCATTATAATTTAGAGGAAACGTAACATACCATTGTTAGAAGAATATTTGTTTTTGAGAGTTATAATTATGTCTTCTTCCTAATCTACAAAGTTGAACAATAAAACCAAAGAATATTGAAAGATGAAATTTTTTGTTATGATGTGGTCCTCCTAGTTGGCTCAGTTTCTTGGTTAGTGAGTTTGCAGGGGTTTATTCCTTCATCGAATTCTGAAATTAGTACCATATGTAATACACTAGTTATTGGTTTTCTTTCATTTGGCTAGCCAAGCCTTGTCATAATTGTGGTTGGTTGGATTGAACTTGATAGTGTATCCCCTCCTCTTAGTTGAGACTGAGATCTAGCACCATTTGCACCTAAATAAGTGACGATGTTAGTTTCTCCTCACTTGAAGAATCCTCTTAGATTCCATTCCAAGAAACCTTGGCAAACGGAAAACTCAAGCATAGTGCACATGAACTCTACAGGGTGAAATACCTCCAAATAATTTTGATTTCCATAAAATTAGGGAAAAATACATTAGAATAATTTCCATTACCATAGAACGAGGGGGAATGTGAGGGTCTGGTTTTAATTTTACAAGGAGAAAATGGGTTTCCCTGCCTTTCCCTCACAAAGGTCAATGGGCTAAGGGTTTTATAGGTAATTGTTTTTAAACAAATTTTTGTCTATGTATAGTCAAACCCCTCTATACAAATAATCCCCCCAACAAAAATTTTAGACCCTATAATTTTTCCCATATGCTAAATTTTACCCCTAAAATTCCCTATGATTAAAACATGTAGGAAACAAAGTATAGAGTGCATCCAACATAAGAGATTTCGAGAGACGACATGCAACACAACTTCAAAATAATGTGTATTGTTTATGAAACAAACGCTGCTATGGTATGCTTTTTTATTTACGTAATCATGTATATTATACTATATAAATGTAGATATATACTTATTACACTTTATCTCTATGTTTGTAGATGGAACATGAAGAGGTGGAACGTAAAAAAAAAGTGGATAAAAAACCATTAGGTTTAATAAAGAAATTAAAATATCACCTGAAAGTGATGAAGAAATGAGGTATATGAACGCTGATAGTAGTTCAAGTGATGAATGACAATGAATATAATTGAATGTTACCAAAAGTTGTATGTTTTGGAATATTTTTCTATGAAAATCAAGGGTTTTGTTTAATGTACTCGACATATTGTCTCAATTGCATGAGGACATGTTACCAATAAGTGTAACAATTAAATATTGATTGCATTTTGATTATTGTGGACCTTTATGGTTGTCCCATTTTGTATGATAATGGGTCTCATATTCATATAAAATAAAACGAGTTTCTTACTTTATTACATTGTCGAATGTTGTAAAATGTTTTGTTGTTGATTAATTAATATATGGATGATTTACATTGTTACAAATAACAGATTTGTAATCCATTGGATAATGCAATAATGTAATCATTATATCAAAACACAATAACACAAATATAAAAATCAATATTATTAGAAACAATATTTGATTTTGAGATGATTAATTGAAAATTTATAAAAAAAAAAAATTAATTAAAATATATAGATATCGCTGCATTGGATTCTTTTCAACTCACTCAATACTGTGTGCCATAAAATAGACACTAGTGCGTTTTTATGAGACATATGCACTGGTGCCTATTAAGTACATTTCAACACCGGTGCTAAAAATTCTGAAAAAAACAATGATTACAATATGCACCGGTGCTTTACATATATTATAATGCACTAGTGCTTAGTAAAAAAGAATAACGTTGAAATCTCACCTCAAATGTTCGAAAATTTCCATCCCTCTAGTGCACATGGTATTATAGGCACCAGTGCATACAAACCATACGAGCATTGGTGTGCCATAAAAGAAAAAAGAATGACTCGATGTGTATATTTATACAAGTATTGATGCAGGACTTAAAAAAAATTGGAATCGGTGCATAATAATTGTACGAGCACCAATGATTTTTTAGGTTTATGTACACATCGGTGCATGTTACATAAACACACGCATGTATGTGTTACCAATGCAAGCATCGAAGAAAACATCTCCTACAAGGTGTTCTCTTTGTAGTGTTTCCTCCATGGGTGTTTTGGGTGCCATGATTAGGTTGGTTGTGCAGTAAGAATGGTTCTATAAGTCTAAACAAGGTAACAAACTAACAACAATAGCCTCATACCCTAAATGATGTTTCATGGTCTGAATAACCATGAAAAATACCTATAATCCATAAAAAATTGCATCTTTGGGGAATCTTTCGACTATGACTGGTTTACCAAGGAAAATTATGATGATTTTAGTAACAACAATGGGTCTTTACATATTGAAAATGGTTAGAGAAGTATAAAAAGGTCCTTGGGAATTTAGCAAATCTTTTCAAGCTCAAGCATGGTGAAAGATGCATTGAAACACCACAAAAGAGCATTATATGGAATGTTTGGCCTCCAAGTGTGATATTGCTTCGAATTTTTGGGTTTTGGGTAGCAGTGGGGGTGTAGGGGATTAGAGCATTGTAGAAAAGGAAAATAAATAACTTAGAAAAATTAACCTCCTATGCCTCAAGAACTATGACCATGGGGGATTCACCTTATTAACCAATATCTTATCATGCTCATTCATAAAGGGA
>JZKD02S1629534.1:114202-125927 GCA_000966675.3 Picea glauca
GACTAACAAGTGCGCACAGATCTACGGTCATCCTGACAGCATGCAGATGGATGGTCTACAGGCGATTCCATACCCCCCCCAACCATTCTGCCTTTAACGGTGGGGGCATGGTTTGGAATGAGGCATTTTTCTTTGGCGGGCCCTGTCCCAACGTTTCATCCATCCATTTCGCCCGATCCTCCATCACCTCTTTTGCATCCTTCATCTGCCTCTGCGCCACTCATTCCCTTGTCCTTTCATCCCTTAGCCACATCTCGTCCACCACCCATCCATGAATAATCAAACTTAGGATAAACAAAAATAATAATAAAGTTAATTAGATTAAATAATAAATGATAGTATAGTTAGAATAGGTTAAACTAGCTAATAACTAACTAGTTAATAATTAATTAATTAATAATTAAGTTAAAAATCTAAGTTATTAATTAGGTTAGAGTTGGATTAATCAATATTAAATAAAACAAATATTAAAATAAAAAAAAAACATAAAAAACAAAATGAAATAAAATATATAACAAAGCAAAGTAATAAAGCAATAACAAAATAAAATATATAATAAAACAAAGTAATAAAACAATAATAACAACACAAAAATGTAAACAAAACATGTAATAAAAATAATATTAAAAAACAAAAAAATAAAAAATAAAAATAAAAACTAACACTACCCTAAGTCGACTCACGCAAACCTCCCTTACATTTATCACATCACAAATCAAAATCAACAGATATGATATTTTCTGGACCCCCCCTCACCATCCGAAGTCTAACGAGAGGGGGGGGCTCTAAAATGGTTGTTTTCCATTACCACCCCCTAGACACTTGTCATCTCCACAGGCCAGTGGAACCCTGCCCCCTAAAACCACTTACCACCTCAGGGGGGGTCTGGAATACCACCTATCCCAAAAAAAAATCCTTTTTTTCCAAATTTCACCCATTTTTTGCCTGTTCAGCACCTCATCTTTCGAATCCGATTCCGGCAGACAAAAAGAGAATTTTAAGAAAATGAGAGAAATTTTTCTCCATAACGGGATGAAGAACAAAAACCTCTCTCATTTTTTTCACAGGTGCCACAAGAAGAGATAATCAAAGACATTTTCAAGGCCCTTTTTTCCAGTTTTTCATTTTTCTGTTACAGTCCTGATTTTGCAGGAGCTGTTACGGAAAGATGGAGGCGTATTTGGTGAAACCGAAGGATTGTTTAGCCCATAACATGCCCATATACAATAACATCTTTCATTTTTTTCCTAGGTGTCATTATTAAAGAGAAACAGGTGTCTGAGGGGACCCCTTTTTCGCATAAATCCAACCCATCTTTCATGGAAGACAGTTCCATATTTTTGGGGATTTGTGGCTATTTTTGGCCGAGGCGGTTAAATCCAACTTACAAAACTTGTTGGGGGATCTATCCTATTTATTCAGATGATTTTTAATGTAAAAGGTTGTTGATCTCATGCCCAGGTAGGTTGTGAGCATTGTAACTTTTATCAAGGGTTTTTTCAGAAACATAAAGAAACGTTTCACAGGATTCTTGCATGTTAGCTATTGGTGAAGTTTTCCCTCGTTTTTGAATGTGTATCTACCTTTTTTATCATTGTGTTGTCTGTATGATCTTTTAAAAGGAGTTAAAGTTACAGGATTTATCTATGCATACCCTGTTTTTTTATGACTTTTAAAAATCTAAATGTTTGTCTTCTGATGTTATAGTGAAGAAATTCTTAAATGCTTCTTTACTGTGATTGACTACCTCACCTTTTCTGCTAATCCATCGCTTATTCCCAAAGAATCCAATAGTTGCATTATCTCTCCCTGTGAGAAGACTTCTTATAAATTGTTCTTTGATCTCTATCTTTATGAATAGACCCCATAGCCCATTGGAAGTGTGAAACCTTTTCCATCCAATCTACAAAAAACTCCAAGAACATAACCTATTCTACATAACTAGCCTAATATCCTATTTCAAACAAATATAAATTTGCCAGAGAGATCCCTCTTTGAGTCTCGGAGGGCTAGATCCCTGACTCAAAGTGGTTTTGATGTTGCCTCTGTGACTGCCTCCATAGCCTTGGGCAAATTACAGAGTGATAACTGAATGGCGACTCCACTGGGGAACCTTCTCAAGTAGTACACTTCAAAGTTCTAGATCTGATCATTGATGGTGGATAGTGACCAGACACAAGGAGCTTGATATCATTCACTTGGTGACTCCAAATTATCTCCAGATTGTGCCAACTCAAAGTCTCCATTGGAGGAAGAACCTAAAGGATGACCAAGCAACCTAGAAAGACCAGGTAGTCAAGCTCAAATTGTATTCATGATATTATTGGTTTCATCTGCAATTACTTTTTCTCTTATCATGATCCTGGTCCAGAGTATATTGTTGAAATTTAGGATGATCTTTTTCAACCCGAAGAGCCTCAAGAGACTAAACCCCAAATTGTAGATTATGTACATACTCATACACCTGTGCACATCCCAGATGCACTTGTAGAAACCCTAGTGAGACATAAGCCTCCTTCTTTATCTCCTATTCTTGCTAAACCTCCAGATGGTTGTAAGCATCTTGCTTCACCTCCTCTACCTACCAAAATCCCAGACAGATACAAGCCCCTAGATTTTCCTGCTATCCTCCATGATTTCCCTACAAATTACACCAATAATCTTCTTAGTTTTGATGGAGATAATCCCAATATTACTTTTGAAAAGCATATCCAAAGTCTTGAGGATTTTCTTGACCTCTTTGAGGTAGAAGATGATGATGTCTTCATTAGAATGTTTTCCCTTTCATTGGGAGGTAAAGTCAAGAACTGGTTTAAAAATCTCCCAGCTGCAAACATTAACAATTTCCATCAGTTTGTGCAAGTTTTCCTAGATCGATGGGTGATGATGAGAAATGTCTTTCTAATCCAGGAAGAGTATGACCATTTGAAAAGACAGCTAGGGGAAACAGTACAACTATTTTCAGCAAGGTTCAATAAGGTATATCATGCAATGTTTGTTGATATAAGACCACCCCCAGAATCAACCCACTTGCACTTACCAGATGCCTTCGATCCTGAGATGGCATTCCAATTAAGAGAAAGGAACACTGCAACACTTGAATAAATGAAGAACATTGCAGTTGATGTGGAGGCCAACTTGTTGATCAAAAGGTCAAAGGTAAAAAACAAAGAAAAGGAGCAGTTGAAGTTATGAAAAGATAAACTGGACATTATGGCTAGTGCCATGAAAGAGATGATGTAGAGGATCAACAGGAAATATGAGTTTGTTTTCCAAATACATCATGTTCCATTGACGGTCATTGTTCCCAAACATTTTTTTGTTTATCCTGGGTACCATGGTTTGGATAATGATTCTTTCATGTATTCAATTCATAACACAGTCAAAGATGAAGCTCCATCTCAACTTGCAGAGGAACAACTAGCTAATATGATGTGCATGTTTGATGGCATTCCCTACTTGGATAATCTACCCAAGTATGATCAGTATGACGATGATCATGAGGCTGAAATAGAGGTCGATTGTTCAAAGAAATCAGCCACATATGAATGGGAGGAAAACGATCATTTACAATTCAGATATGACAATCAGCCCTTGCACAACAGTCATGACAACGATGAGGAAGAGGCAGAAAATTTCAGAGTAAGGGAAAAATATTTGCCCTTATGTTTCTCTTCTTTTCAATTTTTGAGAGGAAATTGTAAGCAAGTTGTCAATAGTAGAGAAGGATAATTTTTTGATCAACTAGGTGAAGATGTCATTGCTGATGTGGAGGCTATTCTAAATCCAGAGTTGCAGCCCTTTACCAATTTTGATTTTCAAATTTTGAGAGGAAATATTAAAGCCTGAGGCAAATTATGAGTTAATCCAAAACAACTCTATACCATTATGCTTTAATTCATTTCAGTTTTTGAAAAAGAATCTTGAGTAGATGCTAAAGGATAAATACACAGAAAATCAAGAACTTACAGTGGAAGCAATGCAACAGTCAGTTCAATTTCTATAGGATCCAATATCTGATGTGTTGGATGATTGGTGTTATGAAAGTCTTCCTCCATCATGCAGCTATGGGATAAAACATTGTTATGATATTGACATGATTAGGCAGTCAACTTCATTGTCTTTTTCAGCAGAAGTCACATTACAAATCCCATCCGAACATTCGCTGCCATATCAGAAATTTTTTGAGAATCTGGACGGCGTAAATATAGTACCAGATCATGAGGTTGAATTGGTTGATTTTGAACATCAGGAAATAGGTCACGTTTATCATGATCCTGTAGTTTCCTATATGGAGAAATTTTTCTCTTCAGAATACCCATTGGTTCCCAAAGTCTTCGTAATTGTCCACAAACCCAGGATTTTGTGTTGTAAGGATCATGTTGGAAATCAGTATGGGTTGCTCGTGCAAGTTCTATTTCTGATATTGATTAAAAACATTGAAAGAGAAAAGTTGTTAGAGAAGTTGCTTGACTGGTTGCAATGGCATTATTGTATCATTTAGAATGACAAAATTATCTGTAGCATAGGGTAGGTAGGAAAAAGTGAATAAGCTCAGCATTTTGAGCATCTTTTTTTCAAGAGTGTTTATTTTAATTTGGTTTCAGTTGCAAGATCAAAATAGGTACAGGTTGCAGAATAAGATTTTGGGATCAGCCCAATGGATAAAGCATCGGTCTACATGTTCAGAGGTCTGTGGTTCTCGACACCTGCTGAAAGAAGCTGCCATCCCTAGGTGTAGCCACTATTATAACCCTATAATTCATAGTATCATCTGGTGACTGGAAATTTTTTCACTCTAGGTGTATTTTGGCTTGCAAATAATATTTCATTTCTGTAAATTATTTTCAAGGAAAGGAAAAGAAAAGAAAATTCAAGATTGTTGACGCTGAGTGGTGTTTCCAAACCCCATGGAGACAAAAGCAAGGGAAGCAGCGTACAAAACCCACAAAAGGAACTAAGCCAAAGTTTTTGCTGCATTTGCACCTGGAGAATAAAGAACGCGCTTAGATCGACGGTCAATCTAACGATGCGTATATCAATGACTGACAGTGGATTCTGGACCCCCTCGAGTGTTCTACTTTTAAAGGTGGGGGGTGGGGTTCGGAAAGGTGAGTAACAAGTTCTCAAATATCTACGATCATCGTGACAGCACGTAGATGGACGATCTACAGGCGATTCTGGACCCCCTCGACCATTCTGCCTTTAATGGTGGGTAGGGCGAGGGGGTCCAGAATGAGGCATTTTTATTTGGTGGGCCCTGTCCCAACATGTCATCCATCCATTTCACCTGAATATCCATCACCTCTTCTGCATCCTTCATCTGCCTCTGCGCCACTTATTCCCTTTTCCTTTCGTCCCTTAGCCACATCTCATCCACCACCCATCCATGAATAATCAAACTTAGGATAAACAAAAATAACAATAAAGTGAATTAGATTAAATAATAAATGTTAGTATAGTTAGAATAGATTAAACTAGCTAATAACTAACTATTTAATAATTAATTAATAATTAATTAATTAATTAATTAATAATTAAGTTAAAAATCTAAGTTATTAATTAGCTTAAAGTTAGATTAATTAATATTAAATAAAACAAATATTAAAATAAAATAAAAAAATAAAAAACAAAACGAAATAAAATATATAACAAAACAAAGTATTAAAACAATAACAAAATAAAATATATAACAAAACAAAGTAATAAAACAATAATAAAAAAGATATATTAACAAAACAAAAACTTAAACAAAACATGTAATAAAAATAATATTAAAAAACAAAAACAAAAAAATTAAAAACAAAAACTAACACTACCCTAAGTATACCCATCCAAACCTCCCGTACATTCATCACATCAAAAATCAAAATCAACGGATATGATATTTTCCGGAACCCCCCTCACCATCCAAAGTTTAACGAGAGGGGGGGGTCTGGAATGGTTGTTTTCCATTACCACCCCCTAGACACTTGTTATCTCCACAGGCCAACGTACCCCCCGCCCCCCCCTTAAAACCTCTTGCCACCTCAGGGGGGGTCCGGAATACCACCTATCCCAAAAGAAAAACCACTTTTTCCAAATTTCACCCATTTTTTGCCTGTTTAGCATGTCATCTTCCGAAGCCAATTTCGGGCGAAAAAAAGTGGATTTTAAGAAACAGATAGAGGTTTTTATCTGAAATGGGAAGACGAACAAAAACCTCTCTCAGGTTTTTTTCAAGTGCCACGAGCAGAGATAATCGAAGACATCTTCAAGGCCCTTTTTTCAAGTTTTTCATTTTTCTATTACATTCCTGATTTTACGAGAGATGTTACGGTAAGATGGAGGCGAATTTGGTGAAAGAGAAGGAGGTTTTTGTCTAGAACATGCCCATATACAATAATTTCTTTCAGTTTTTGCCCAGGTGTCATGATTAAAGAGAAACAAGTGTCTGAGTGGACCTCTTTTTCGTAGAAATTTATCCCGTCTTTCATGGCGGATAGTTCCATATTTTTGGGGATTTGTGGTTATTTTGGGTCGAGGTGGTTAAATATGACTTACAAAACTTGTTGGTGGATCTCTCCTATTTATTTAGATGATTTTTAATGCAAAAGGTTGTTGATCTCACACCGAGGCAGGCTATGAGCACTGTAACTTCTATCAAGGAATTTTCCAGAAATATAAAGAAATGTTTCACAGGATTCCTGCATGTTAGCTATTGGTGAATTTTTCCCTCATCGTTGAATGTGTATATGCCTTTGTTATCATTTTGTTTTCTATATGATATTTTAAAAGGAGTTAAAGTTACAGGATTTATCTATGCATACCCTGTTTTCTAACTTTTAAAAATTTAAATGTTTGTCTTCTGATGTTAAAGTGAAGAAATTCTTAAATGCTTCTTTACTGTGATTGACTATCTCACCTTTTCTGCTAATCCATCGCTTATTCCCAAAGAATCCAATAGTTGCATTATCTCGCCTTGTGAGAAGACTTCTTATAAGCAGTTCTTTGATCTCTATCTTTATGAACAGACCCCATAGCCCAATGGAAGTGTGAAACATTTTCCAGCCAATCTACAGAAAACTCCTAGAACACAACCTATTCTACATAACTAGCCTAATATCCTATTTCAAACAAATCTACATTTGACAAAGAGATCCCTCTCTGAGTCTCGGAGGGCTAGATCCCTGAATCAAAGCGGTTTTCATGTTGCCTCTGTGACTGCCTCCACAGCCTTGGGAAAATTACAGAGTGCTAACAGGGGAAACATTACATAATACCTCATCGTTGAAGGGCTGGATGTTGTATGACAATAAAAACTGTTGGTTGACACGAAGATCATGTCCCTAGCGAAGACAACTAATGTTATATGGTTGTGGGTGTGGTGTTGTCAACAATCCCAACTGTTTGACGACCTTTCCTGAGATGATTTTTTTCTGGCTTCTGCTATAAACAATAAAATGCAGAGGGGTCCCCTTCACCCACATATGTGAATGAAAAATGTGACCCCCCTCTTCATGATCTGTGGGTTCTTCTAGTTGAATTGTTGTGGTTGCGACGATAATAATGGGTTCTGCGTCGATGATCTGTCTTCTATCAATATTTTCTAAATCAGATTCTGAATCAGGGTTCGCCTCCTTGTCTTTGATCTCGACCACCAATGACTATTTTGAGCAACATTCATTGGTGTTGTCCAAGGGGATTTTGTGAAAATCACACCATTTTTTGGTTTCCTTCTTCGTCTTTCTGTGACCCTTATTTTCCTGTGGCTTGGAATGCTTTTCAGGAGACTGTTTGTTATGGCCATATTTATCATACTTTGGTCATTGCGGATTTGCATACCCTAACTCTCGTTTGTTCTGGTGCTTAAATTTCTGGTCAATTTTAACAAAATATCGATAAGCAACACCGAGTGGTGGGATGTCTATAAAATCAATTTCAATTTGGATGTATATGTGCAGAGCCCCACGGTATTTCAGAACCAAATGTCGTTCGTAGTCTTTGATACCCATCTTGGTGTGCAAGGTATGGAAGCTATTGGTGAACTCTGAAACTTCTTGGCCCCTCTTTTTCCATAGTGTGGTCCATCTCATGTACTGGTCCTTATAGTTTCCAGCACAGTAATACTGTAATATTGTTCCTTTACCGCATCCATGAAAAAATCCCAAGTGGGCTCAACCCCATATACTCCCGACTCCTCTGTGGAACTTTGCTCTCAGTAAGTTTCCCACCAATTTTTGACATGGGAGGTAGCCTTAAGGAGTGTGAAGGTGATTCTTTCCCTGTCAGAGAAATTAAGAATAGAGAAATAACCTTCTAGCGGATTTAACCATTTTTCTAAGGCATCTGCATCTATCTGTCCTTCAAATATGGGAATATAAAAATAAACTTGTAACTTCAAAGGTGAGGTACTTCCAAAGTGGCCACTTTATGAAGACGTGCCTATTGTTATCGATAGGCATTGAAGGATGTGGGCAAAATTCTCCATCATTTCGTCCCTCTGTCGCGTGAGAGCTTGCTCAAGCAACATATTAATAGAATCGTCTTCTCTATCATTTTTATTTTCTTCTTCCATGGAGGATTTCTTGGACGTGTGAGAGCGAATGTCTTTAAGAGAGACAATATTGACACCCAACTTGCTATACTCAAACCTTGTCGGGGACATGCACCGAAAAACGATCAAGAGCAGCCTGCTCTGATACCATTGATCCAAATAATTTTCGGCACGAAATGAGAGCGAAGATATAATAAAGAAATGTATAGAGATATCCAATAATATAAAAGAGATGTATCAGAGATGCAACCATAAAGATAGAGATACAATAATACACAATTTTCTATTAATGAGTGAAAATGTACAAAGACTGTAAAAATACATAGTGAAAGACTCACTAGAATGGTGTCAACGTATCTATGAGAAGAGATGTGACCGCTACTCACATTCACAAGAAGATGATTTTACAATGATGCTCCAAAGGCCCTTTTATCATAAAGAAAATAAAAAACCCTAACCTTGGAAGATGAAAAGCCAACAGTTTTGTGGACCCCGTTTTGGATAGTTTGGTGTATCAACTTCCCAAGGGCGTAACTTTGGCATATGATATTCGTTTGGGGCATACAACTGTAGAAATTTATTTCAGAAGTTTTGGTTTTTAGATACTATATCAATGTATTAAAGTCAATATATTTATTATAATTTAGAGGAAAAGAAACATACCATTATTAGAAATTAGAAGAGTGTGGATTTTTGTGACTTATGCCAATTTTTCATAAATAGAAGTTAAATATTATGTAAGCTAATTAAATTTTCTATGTTTCTTCTTTCACGTCATATTCTAATAAGTTGTGTATGTACATCTAACAATTCCTCTTACTCAACTAAACTCAATAATAACATCATACAAAAGGATATTTCATTTTTATCCAAACTAAAAGTTGTAAACCAAAAACTTTAATAATTTGTTACCCTAGATGTGATAAATAAAAATGAAATATGCACTATGAATGTTAAATTTCTTTAGATTCCATAACCTTTAATTACTGATTTTGTGTTTACGCATGAAATAGATAAAGTGCAGAAAATACAAAACAAAAAAATACAATCACACACCATTCACAAAATAACACAAAATTTTTTCGTGAAAAACACTAGCTAGAAGGTGAGGTTGCTCTATTCTCTTTTGTATGGAAATAATACAATTACAAACGAGAAGGAACTCTCTATAGAGTTAAGTGAGACCTATGACCTATGGAATAAAATACAATAGCATAGCTCCATATTTAAGTATAACTACATACTATCTCAGATTGCTGTGATTTTTGCACAATACATAATAGCTATTTGATGACTCAAAATGACTTTTAAAAATTTCAAACTCCATTTTTTTAAATTGAAAATAACATGATTACTCCAATTTTTTCCATTATAAAAACATCAAAATAAATGACAAATAATACAATGATCTATTCCTTCCTGACAACTAAAATTTACATTTAATAAACTAATTTTACAATCTTGATTGTTTCATAAAAAACTAAAAGACACTCTAAAGCCTTTACATGAAAGGCTATAAAAAAATTGGAAAATTTCAATTCCCCAAGTGTCCTTACCATAAAGAACAGATCCATTGCCCTCAACTCGCACGTATCACCTGTAATATTTTAGGGCTTCTATGGCTCTTTTGGTGTCGACCTCACAGATTGTCACCACTCTTATTTTCTCGTTTGTCTTATGATTTTCTAAAATTTGTATTAATTCTGAATTGCCATAAATTCTTAATTTTTTAAGTGCTTTTAAATTTAAATAACTTTCTGATAATTTTAACTCTGGACATATGGTTATAGTAAAAATTTGAAGTAAAGGCATTACCTCTTCTTCTACCACGGATAACTCGGATAACTCTTCCAATCCAGATAAAAAAGCAAGTGAAAATACTTCCAAAAAAGGAAAGGCCCCTCTGCTACCAAATTCTTTGGAAAGCTTCCTCAACATATGACAATCAATAATCTCTAATTTCCTCAAACTCCTAAGTGTATGCAGTGGTGAAAGTTCTTCGAGCTTATTGCACCTACTCAGCCGAAGAGAGCTCAACTTTTGAAGATCACAAATCCCCATTTTGACCAAGTGAGAGCATTCCAGTGACAGCCTTCTCAACTTTGGCATGTTAATCATGTCACCCGGTAGATTTTCCACCTCTGTGATTTTCAAAAATAAAGAGTCCATTTCAATCATACTGGCTAATGTTCCCTCACTAATAATTTTCCCATTATTTTGTAGCGTCAACAGTTTCAGTTTCCTTAAACTCACTAAATTATCAATGGAAGCAACTTTTTTCCGTCTATTTTCAACGGGTTTCGTCCACAAGCTTTCGAAACCCTCCATACACAAGCACTGCAAAGAGGTAAGCTTTGAGATGCTGGAAGGTAGATATTGCAAATCTTTACAATTCGCAACGTCCAGAAGCTTGAGGGATGCCAACTTATGAAGACCATTCGGTAATTCCGTGATGCTGCTCCCATGAAGACTGAGAATCTCGAGGTTTACAAGATTTGTAACAGATGCAGGTAGTGTTTTTATGGGAGTGTTGAGTAAAGACATGAATACTAGCTGTTTCAAACACCCCACACTGTTTGGCAGTGACTTCAATGTTGTAAAACCCAGATCCAAAACCTTTAGAGAGATCATACTCCCAATCACCCTCTTTGGAATTTTTATTAAATCTTTGTTGAACAGCATTACCAATGAACGGATTTGTGGAGCTCTCAAAGTGTTAGGAAGCGAACTCAATTTGTTCATGTTCAAAAATATCTGAGTGCGTTCAGAGAACTCACGTTCATTCAATGCTGTCAAATGCTTACCCACACGACAGTAGAAACTTTCTTCTTCCTCGGCAACTCTGACTGCCAAATCATGTAGCACATCGTGGATCCTGAACACTACTACTTGCCCTTCAAAGGCTCTGATGATCGGTTCAATCAAACAACGATCTGCTAAAACGTTGACATAAATCTTTCCCATCTCGAATGGGTCGTAGCTTAGCTGATGCTCATCTTGGAACCTCTTCTTTGCCAGCAGCCCTTCTCCTAAGCAACAATTTGGTTTCCTAAGCAGCTTGAAGCTACGTATAAAAAACACAATTGCATCTTAACGTCCTCGTTGCCAAGAGCGTCGTAACTCAACCGCAGGCAGTCATAGACGCTGTCGGCTTTTGGCAGACTCTGGAGTGCCCATTCCCACTGCTTT
>JZKD02S1629534.1:134215-144678 GCA_000966675.3 Picea glauca
GTTTTATTTTCATTTAACATTTCTTTGGTTTATTTTTATTTTTTTTATACATAATATATTGATTATATTCCTCTATCTTATGCATATCATGATCTTTATGATTTACAAGTGGCTAGAACATAGATGGAAGAATGGAACAAGTTTGCAGGACTCCTTCCTGCTACCTTTCATCTATTTGAGAGTTATCATAAGGGTTTCAGGGCTACATGCCAAGATTTTCAGGGTTGCTTTCAATATATATATACCCTATATAAATTATTTAGTGTTTCAATATAACTATTTAGGGGTTGTTTAAATTTCTGGGTTAATGTTGGAACAGTTCCAGTCCTAAGCTTTCCTTCTTACATGGGAGTAGGTGGGTAGGCCCTGGTCCAAGTTTTTAAACCAGAGCTCTGATACCATGTGTAAGGTCTGTCCAAACAGAGCCTTAAAAACATAAATTTAAATATAGAATTTCTATCATAATTTATTTTCTTTTTATATTCAACATAATAACTATTCATTGTTCCACAAAATTTAAAATTGAGTATCATGATAATGAATAACATATTCAGCATAGTAAGGTTAGCGGAGGCGGCTGGATGGTAAAGTCATTCTTTCAACGAAGGTCTGGTCTTGTGCTCAAACCCGAGCAAGGACGTGGTCTAGCTGCAGAAAGCTTAACTGGGCCAAGCCCCCATACCTTTCACAGAACCGAGTATCATGGTAAGTTGACTCGGGAAAGGGTTTTAGCTCTGCAACTAGGGTTTAGAATTTTACAACTCCTGCCACAAACTGCATCTCCATGACAGCGGCCCTGTGGGGGCTCATGGCTCACAGGGAAGGGGCGTCGACTGTTGTATCCTACAGCCATGCCACGGAAAACAGGAACCTCGAAGGAGGAGGAAAACGATCGACATTTGAGCCGCCTCAAGACATTCGCTCACAGCTCCTTGTGGACGGGACTTTCAAAGACCGGGAGATGGAGATTGACCTGGTTAGGGAGACTGGCCCAGCAAAAGCATCAGTACCTTGGACGCCGGGCAAATGCATTCCAAAGGCACCACAGGCTCCAAGAGCAGAAACAGTATATGCGAGATTATGCCCTGGTGGGGAAATTTCTAGGGCTCTGGCCCTCTGAACGTGATCTAATCAAATGGATACAACACTGGTGGAAGCCAAAAGGCCATTACGGCCTGCAACTGGGATCCAAGGGGGTTTTCACAATAATCCTCCACAATTTTGAGGACCGCAATCGTATCTTCGACAGGGGCCCATATTTTTACAACTCGGCTGGACTTTTTCTGAGAATCTGGTCAGAGAAGTTCAGCCCGGAGAAGGAGGACTTCGCCCATACACCGGTGTGGATTCGACTATATTCCCTTCCCCAAGAATTTTGGCTAGAAGAGGTCTTGGCTGGCATTGGCAACACCATTGGCGTCTATGTCAAATCTTCTGAAGCCACCAAGCAGTGATGCTACACCTCATACGCGCGAATCTGTGTGTATTTGAATATAGAAAAGCCACTCCCAGGATCCATCACGCTGGAGTATCATGATGAGTACTGGTCGCAGACCATTGATTATGAACACATCCCGTTCCGATGCAGGAAATGTCATGAACATGGTCATCTCTTTCGAGAATTCCCTCTCAACTTGGTCCACAAAGAAGGGAACCTAGAAAGCGACAAAGACAAGGAAGGCTTTATGTAACAACCAGGGAAGAGACAACAAGGAGGTAGAAAGAAACCGGCTCAGGTAAGCAAAGATCGCTCAACCAGCAATAGATTTGCAATTTTGCATGATCAACCCGAGAACCCCACAACCCCGGTGAACCCCAATGTACCACCCCTGGACAAGGATCCCCAGTCAGTCAGCCAAAATACCGAATGGACCCCTCAGAATAAGGAACCAGATCTCCCCCCCCTAGACCCGCCCCGAGCTTCACAAGACTCGCAAGAGATAGAAGACAAGGATGAGGAAATGGAGATGGAGGAGCAAGATCTAGCAGGGGTAGATCTGGAGCATTTGGAGCACGCCTATAGGCAGCAAAAGCTTTACACTATATCCAGAGACCAACTGCGAAAGGTGCAAAAAGTTTTTCTCAACTCTTCAGCTAGATCTTCAACACGCGCTAGAAAGGCCTTAGGAATATAGGGTAACCAGGCAAAGAACTCAAATAAAACCCAGAAAGATGAAAAGAAAAGGGGGAGAAAATCCACAAATAAGCTAACACAGGAAATAGGAAACTTCATGGTAAACTCAGGGCAGGTCCATCTAATCTCGGATAGCTTCCCTCCCCTTTCTGCACCTCCATCCTCATGAAGATCATATCATGGAATATCAGAGGTCTCAACGGACGTAGCAAACAAAAAATGCTACGAGAGCTGATAATAAGGGAAACACCAGACATTGTTCTATTGCAGGAAACCAAATGCACATCAGAAGACATCGACAAGCTAATTCCCTACTGTTGGAGGCATGGAAGAGCAGCCTCGATCGACGCCACAGGAATGGATGGAGGACTGACAATCCTCTGGAACACCCAAGCCGTGTTGTTGGAAAACTTCTTCACCACCAAATGGTCCATCACAACTTAGTATAGGATTATAGGCTCAAACAAGCCCGGACATCTGACCAATATCTATGGCCCGGCCACTCCGCGGGACAAGCAAGCCTTCCTCAAAAGTCTAAGTTATTTAGCCAGTCCCACATAGAATAGTAAATGGATTGTTTCGGGGGATTTCAACATCATCCGTAGTTTGGAGGAAAAAAAAGGTGGCTCGAGGAGGCTGGATCAAGAATCTAGAGATTTCAATGACCTAATAGACGACCTTCATCTCATCGACCTAGAGGCTGGAAATGACATTTACACCTGGACAAACAGAAGGACAAGAACACATCAAATAGCTTGCAGACTTGATCGATTCCTCACCTCGAAAACTATCATGATGGAGGGCACAGCATTGGAATCTACCATCATGAACCTCTCTGGATCAGATCACTGGCCCATACAATTATGGTTGGATGTCCCAGCTACAACTAGCAAAAAACCCTTCAGATTTGAATAGTTCTGGCTAGAACACCCAAACTTCCAAGCAAACATCCACAACTGGTGGAGGGAGGCAGCGATTCCTCAAGGATCCAAGATGTATATGTTCCAGCAAAAGTTAAAAAACCTCAAACAAACTCTTAAACAATGGAACATGCATACCTTTGGCAACATTTTTGAATCCCAGAAAATACTGTTAGCACAAATGGATGAAATTCAACAACAGATCAGAGACCAAGGGCTGTCAGAGGAACTAAAAGCCCAGGAAAGGGAAGTAACTCAACAGTTGGAAGCGAGGAAGAAACAAGAAGAAATCTTATGGAAACATAAGTTGTGGGTTCAGTGGCTCAAAGAGGGAGAACGCAATACCAAATTCTTTCATAGAACTATCATCCAAAGGCAACATTCTAATAATATCACACATCTTATCTCGGACGAAGGGGAAACCATCCACTCCCATGCTGATATGGAAACGACCCTGTTGGATTATTTTCAAGGTCTCCTCACGGAGCCCATCCAAGATCAACAAGAGGCTATCAATAAGGTCACGCGGCATGTGCCTTCCCTGATCACCCAAGAACAAAATGTGGCCCTCCTTCGGCCCTTCACCATCGAGGAAGTAGACCAGGAACTTCTGGAAACCCCAAAGTGCAAAGCTCCTGGGCCCGATGGCTTCACCAGTGACTTCTTCCACCACTACTGGCCGATGATAAGGACTGAGGTTTGGGAAATTATGGAAGACTCTCAAGCCACGGGACAGGTCCTCCAAGCTCTTAATGCTACTTTCCTTACCCTGGTTCCCAAATAAGGGAAAGCATATCAGCCCAAGTAGTACTGGCACATAGCTGTCTGCAACGTCATCTACAAACTCCTCACCAAGGTGATAGCTCGAAGACTCAAGGCCATCCTACCAACAATCATCTCCCCTGAGCAATCTGGATACGTCGAAGGAAGGCAAATATTGGATAGTGTTATCCTAGCACATGAGGTAATTCACTCCTTGTAGAAGACCAAAACCCCTGGTATGCTCCTCAAGTTAGACCTCTCCAAAGATTTTGATAAGATAAGCTGGGATTATATGCAGGCAATGCTTTTGGCTTTTGGTTTTGATCCAGACTCGGTAAAGTGGATTATGAATCTTACCTCCACAACTTTCTTCTCCATTCTCATTAATGGAGTCCCCTCACAACCCTTCTCTCCTTCTAGAGGGATTAGATAGGGCGATCCCCTTTCCCCTTTCCTCGTCATCATCCTGGCCGAAGGCCTCAGCCGCTCCATTAATGCAGCCTTAGGTAATAACCTTATGACTGGCTTACCCTTGCATGACATCTCCCCCCCTATCTCGCATAGCCAATTTGTGGATGACACCCTTCGAATGGGCAAACCCACTGTCCATAAAGCTAACTCCATCCAGGAGATCCTCCAGACCTTCTCTGACACATCCGGCCTAGATTGCAACAAGGATAAGTCTCAAATCTTCTTCTTCAACACGCCCCGACCGATACAGCGCCACATCTTGGATATCTCGGGTTTCAAAAGAAGCTCCCTTTTGTCCAAATACATAGGCATCCCCTTGATCGATAATGCCCTATGCAATTCCTCTTGGGAGCCCCTCCTTTCCTCTTTCTCTAAACGGATTTCTTCCTGGACTTATAGAGCTTTGAACCTTCCCAGCCTTCTCATTCTCCTCCAAGCTGTTCTTTAGGCCCTACCGATCTATTCTTTCTCAGCTCTGGCTGCCCCAAAGTTCGTCATCACGGTCATCAAAAACCTACAGAGAAACTTCATTTGGCAAGGCCTCAACAAAGGCAAGAAAATGGCACTAGTCAGCTGGGACAAACTCTACCAGCCCAAAAAATAAAGAGGACTGGGACTAAAGCACCCCTATATAATGAATAAGGTCCTTAGTGCCAAAATTTGGTGGCGCTAGCTAAAGAACCCAAAGGACCTCTGGGCCAGGCTCTGGAGGTAGAAATATGCCCCAAATGTGGCTGAGAAAAACCTAATCCGTTGGAATGGAGACAACCCGGGCTCCTTAATATGGACAACAGCCAGGAAGAACAAACAATTGGTGACTCAGCATGCTTTTTGGGAGATTAGAAATGGGGAAACGACTCTTTTCTGGCAAGATTTCTGGTAGCAGTGGCCAGCTCTGAAAGATGAAGAATGGGCTAGTGAAATTTGCGCCCTAGCCACATGGGCAGGCCTGACAAGGGTGGTGGACTACTGGCAGGACAATTCCACGGAGGACACCTGGAGATGCTGGCACTTGGATAGAACGCCTGAATCTGGAAGTGCATTTAGAGCTGACGCCTTTGCAAGAAGAGATGGCTAAACAGAAAATACCTAAAATAGTGGGAGAAGATATGCTTCGATGGGGATACAAGCCACAGGTCACCTTCAGTACAAGGGTAGTGTACCAGCTTAAAACTCAATCAAACCTCCTCCCGACTCCGAAGATCTGGAACAAAATCTAGAGTCTTAAACATTGGCCTAAGATCACTCTTTTCCTCTGGCTGGTCTCCCACTCTAGCATTCTCACTTGGGACAACCTTACGAAAAGAGGATTTTGGGCCCTTCTCTTTACATACTATGTGGAGAAGCAGAGGAAACTATGAACCATCTCCTCAATTCTTGCCCTTACACAGCTCAAATCTGGGATCAAACGGCGATCATCATGCGCACCTCAGACCGCCTCAGGGATAGCATCCTCAAAACTATAATGGAATGCATAGACAAGGATTTTCACTCTCCTTACCTTAATCTCATTTGGCAACTCCTCCCTAGTTTTGTTCTCTGGCAAGTGTGGAAATAAAGGAACAGGAGAATCTTTAGAAGCACCCTTATCCCGTGGCAACAGTGTTGGAGATACTGCCAGTGCAATATCATGGAGACTCTCCACCTGCGAAAGTGGTCCAGCGTGGGCTTAACTTGTTCACCCTCTGAACTCCCCGTCCTCCGGTATTGGTTACAACCTCCCTCTCTTTAGACTCTCCCCTCCCCTCCTATCACAAACCCCTCTAGTAGTCTGTCCTCTTGGTCTCCCCCTCTGGAAGATTTCATCAAGCTCAATTTTGATGGAGAATCCAAGGGTAACCCAGGGGCAGCCGGCTATGGAGTAGTCTTCCGCAACCATCATGGGAATATACTCGTCATAGGTGTCGGTTCCATCGGGCACTCGACGAATAACACAACAGAACTCTGTGGACTTATCAAAGGTTTGCAATTGGCCACAAAAAACAACTTCACCAAGTTAACTGTCGAAGGGCACTCACAAATCATCATTGGGCTACTACACATGATCGTAAATGGGGCCAATCCAGATAGAATCTCACCAAGATGGCGACTCTCACATGGCTTGAAAATCGTAGCAGATCTAGTGCAACCAAATCAGGCTATAATTCCAGCTCATGTAAGGAGGAAAGAGAATCAAGTCGCAAACAAATTGTCCAATCTGGGCACCAACTGGAGTGGTCCAGAACTCCACTGCTACTCAGCCCGGGATCATGATCATCCTATTCTACAGCAGTGCATCCGCAAAGCGGAATTGGTGGATGTCCCCCCGGAGGGGGTGTTAGTGCGGGGCATGTGGTGGAGGGAGAGGGAGGGCATCAACCACCATGGCACTGAGCCACGTGACGGGCCCGTTCCATAGCCCATCACCCTCCCATCAGTTTAAATTCTCTTTAAGTGGATTAACAGGTGCATTTATGCATCCTTGCTGCGTCGTGTGTGAGGATTTTATCTGTGTCGTCGTATGGATTTTTCAGTTATGGTTTTGTCCCGTCCCTGTCTGCAGGTTGAAGCTCCTTCCCCTGTGCAGCCATGGCAGCCAAGGCTCACTCAGAATATCACTCATCGGCTCAAGACCACCCCTGCTGGCCACCAGGTCACCCAACTCCTAGTCGTGTTGATGTTCTTGTGGGCTGATATCCACCTCCTCCCTATGTCGTGTCCCAGGGGAAGGCCGTGGAGGGGATCTCCCTAGAAGCCTCACCGACCATGGGTTTCCTTCCCCCTGACTCACCCTTTGTATACTCCTCCCCCCCGCCACAGTCAGCGCATCCTCCTGCTCCCCCTCCTCGACTGCCAAATTTTCAATTTGGGTCTTAGCTTTACCACCCAGGCTGGCGAATTCTTTCTTGCACCCTATGATGGCTTTCATTGACCCCAAGATATCCCCTAACCCTCCGAAGAGCTTGGGCGTTGAGATTCCTCCATGCAGTAGGCACGAGGGTGCTGACTCTTACACCAGCGAGCAGTTTAAGACCAGCCTAGAAATTCTCTATGGCTTAGTTTTTGAGCTACATCAAGGGGTGGTGGATCTCCAGTTTCGTCTGCAGGCCACCAATGAGTGGGTGGAGGCCTTCCTTCAAACACTTGCCTCCATGCAGGCAGATTTCTCCTCGAACGCAACCGAAGCAACCCCCTCGATGGACCCCATGGCTGCTCTAGGTGGGGGGCACGATGAGCCACATTGCTCTTCAGCGGAGGAACGCGTGTAGTGCATACAGGGACATAGAGCAGTAGAAAAGGACTTGGCAGGGGTCCGGGAGCATAGGGAGATCGCCAAGGCGGATGGAACCATGGACGAAATGCAGGTTGAGTGACAATGGGCAGATGAGGTGAGCTACATCGAGAAGGATCCCTGGACAACGGACCTCCAAGTTGCATGGCTGGGATCTCCACTAGGTGTCTGAGTCGGTAGTGTCTTATTATGTCTTTTCAGTTGATGAACAGTAGTTTATGCTCATTTTCAGTTGATGAACAGTCTTTTATTACTTTTCTGAACTATATGCTAGCTGGACTGGTTTCCCCTCTGTTGGGGCAGTCTAGTTATTACAGCACGACTATTACTATTTTTTGTAACTCTGCTATAGTTTTGGAAGGTTCCTAATATATTATATTTCTTACTTAAAAAAAAGAAAAAAACATATTCAGCATAGTAAAAAAAAATGAACATCATAACAATAATGAACACAGCATAATAATGATAATAAATACCTCCAAATGATGTTGTTCTCGAACTCTGTCCAAGATGAAGCTCTGCTCAAAACCGACTAACCTCTGAGCCAGCTAGGAATAGCCTATCTGGCTCCCTAGCCCTAGGTTTTGTTACGGTTTCCTGGCCACCGAGCCCAAAATTCCAAGCAACAGGTGCCCCCTGTGAAAGTCCTCAAGTCTATAAGCACAAAAATAGATACACAGTCTCCACTCATCCTCCTTTCTCCTTCCTCCATTCTCAAAAACAATATTACCCCCCCAAAAAAGAAGACCCCCTTCCCGAGTGTTCCCCCTTGCCTTATCCTCCTTTCCTCATTATTCACTGCCTTATCCCCCCATTAAGTCTCAACAACCTTATCCCCCATTAAGTCTCAACCACCTTATCCCCCCCTCCATAAATGGGTCGATCTACCAATACAATTGTATTATTAACGAAGTCTTTATAAGAAAAACTAATAGTTCATTAAAATAATATTAATTAAACTAATATTTAATCATGATAATTAATTAATTAAACTAATATTCATTAAACAAATATTTAATCACGATAATTAATCAATTAATTAGGATAATGATCAACAATAGGCAGAACGCTTTGTCTATGGGTTAAACCCTAAGATAAGGGCCATGGTACGGATGTGGAAACCGTCTTCAGTAGCGAAAGCAGTTGAAAATGCATGTTATGATGAGGAACACATGAGCTTAAAAGGAGGTATGCGATCGACCTTTCCACATCATCATGGATTCGTGGGGAAGGCCCCTAAGACCTTCTCTAAGGGAGGGAGCTCTAGGCCACCTCCTTATGGTAATAGAGTCACACCAAGGATAGTTGCTATAGGTATTTCAATGGCAGCAAGTGCAGTATCCCACTCATCACCAATGACGTAGGCAAGTCCACGACCTTGTCATGGAGCAGCTAGTAGGGGCAAGGGTTTTAGGGGAAGGAACTCATTTCAGAGACCATCATAGAGAAGTGCGTAGGCTCCATCTCATGTTACATGTTGGGGATGTGGAGGAGCCCATTACCTGCATGACTTCCCAGAGTTGCAAGAAGGATTTGTGGATAGAGAAAAAGAAAGGCCTCAATGGGAAGAGCAAGTGCCAGCCACCAGATTTATGCAACAGTTAATAATCACCAGGAAGAACATCAATTGACGATGGTGGAATCATCAGGTACATTAAATCATATCAATGTTAAAATTTTATTTGATTCTGGTGCTACAGATAGTTTCATTTCACCACCTTCATTAGAAAAGAGTGGGTTGGTAGCCCACGATCATGATGACTTTAAACAAGTCGATATGGCTTCAGGGGAAAAACAAGCGGTAGGACCTAGTGTTGATAATTGTCTAACAGACCTGGGAATGTGTACTACCGGGTTGAAGGTATATGTCACTGCTCTTAGGAGGTATGACCTAATCATTGGAATGGATTGGTTAGAAGCCCATCGAGCTATGGTATATTTTTTCGCAAAAACGGTGATTTGTGTTGATGATGAAACAAGGCCAGTAGAGATCCATGATGTATCGAGAAAGGTGTCTCTATGCTTTATCTCAACTATGAAGGTTAAGCGGTGCATGAGTCAAGGGTGTCAACTTTATGTAGTGGAAGCAGTGAATGAAAGGAAAGGGCCCTCCTTGGATCAATACCCTATGTTGTCATAATTTAAGTATGTTTTTTTGAACGAGTTGATAGGTTTACCTCCTAAGAGGGAGCTTGATTTTACTATTGAGCTAAAACTTGGTGCATAACCAATTTCCAAGAATCCATATAGGATGACAATGCTAGAACTTTGTGAGCTGCAGATGCAGTTGAAAGAGCTACTCGACTTAGGGCTAATAAGGCCTAGTGTCTCACCTTGAGGTGCACTAGTAATTTTTGTGAAGAAAAAGGATGGTTCCTTACGACTATTTATAGATTACAGGGACTTGAACTGTGCTACAGTGAAAAATAGGTACCCAATGCCACGAATAGATGATCTCTTTGATCAGATGAAAGGAGCAACGATATTCTCAAAACTTGATTTTCGATCAGGGTATCACCAGTTAAGAATTAAGGAAGGCGATATTCCTAAAACTGCCTTTCAAACTCGATTTGGGCATTACGAGTTTGTTGTAGTACCTTTTCGATTGACCAATGCACCAACAGTATTCATGAGCCTAATGAACGGTGTATTTCGGAAGTACTTAGACCATTTTGTACAAGTCTTTCTAGATGATATCCTCATCTATTCCAAGAACAAAAGAGAACATGAGGAACACTTGCGAGTAGTGTTGTCCTTCCTTAGAGAGAACAAATTGTATGGGAAGTTGTTGAAGTGTTCCTTCTTCCAAAAAGAAATTCACTATTTAGGTAATATCATTTTCGGTAAAGGAATCTCTGTGGACCTGGAAAAGGTAAAGGCCATTATGGAATGGCCAGTGCTGAAA
>JZKD02S1629545.1:0-17485 GCA_000966675.3 Picea glauca
GAGTTAGAGTGATATCTCCTCGAGCCTTTATCTCCATTTGATCATCCCTTTATGAACAAATTGTGACATTAAACTGATGGGTGTTGGGCTCTGCTCCTGCAAGAAATCCAGGAGTGACTTCCGACGCTAACACAAATAACATGGCCGAATATGAGGCACTAATTTTGGGTTTGAGAACTTTAAAGAAATTGGGCGCTAAAGGGATAGTGGTGCATGAAGATTCTGAGCTCATCATGAATCAGGTAAAGGGTTTATACCAGTCCAAACATCCCAGGCTAAGAGCATATAGAAATCTAGTGTTGGATCTCCTTGAAGGGTTTTTAGAGTACAATTTGTCGGTGATCCCTAGGGGGGAAAATCAAATTGCAGATGCTTTGGCCACCTTGGCCTCGATGTTCAAAATTCCAATTTTTTCCAATAAGAAGTATGAAATTGAAGTCAAACATAGGCTCACAATACCTGATAACATAAAATATTGGCAAGTGTTTGAAGATGACAAACATGTGGAGAGATTCCTACAAATGAGTGATGAGTTCGCTAATGTGAATATTAATGATGAGTGTTGTTGTGAAGAGGATGAAGACGTAGCTGCGCACAATAACACCGACCCCTTTTAGAATCAGATAGTTGGAAGGGACATGTTGCAGCTAAAAAAAAACATCATCCCCAAAGGTTTGGTCCCACTAGAAAAATTGTTTGATGATAATGACATAGCCAGAAATCCTAGAATCATCGTGAACGATGAAGATATTGAGGATTGCAACATCGATACTCATGAGAATCCTAAGATAATCATACTGTAAAAAACACTCAGTCTGAAAATCAAACAGATGTATATTATCCTAATGAAAGATTTCCCAGACGTTTTTGCCTGGAGTTATGAAGACTTGAAGGGCTACGACACTGGAGTAATTCAACATGTTATCCCCATTAAGGAAGATCAGAAACCTTTCAAGCAAAATTTGAGACGAATCAACCCTCTTTTGCTGCCACAAATTGAAAAGGAGGTAAAGAAACTATTTGATGCCAAAATTATTGTGTCCTTTAAATTTTCAAAGTGGATGGCTAACCTTGTGCCTGTAAGAATGAAGAGTGGTGAAATAAGATTATGTGTGGACTTTTAGAATCTAAACATGGTGTCTCTAAAAGATGACTATCTGCTTCCTAAGATGGATTAGATCCTGCAGAAGGTGGTTGGGTCCCAGAAAATGTCGATGTTGGATGATTTTTCCGGTTACAATGAGATCATGGTGCACCCAGACGATCGGGAGAAGACAACCTTTACAACACCTTGGGGTACGTTCATGTAGAAAAAATGTCGTTTGGACTTATGAACGCTGGAGAAACTTTTCAAAGGGCCACAGATATAGAATTTGTTGAGGAGAAAAACAAGTTTATGGTGATTTACTTGGATGATATTACAGTGTTTTCTGATTCTGATGAACAACATCTTGAACATCTGAAGAAGGTGTTCGAGAAATGCAGAAAGTTTGGCATCTCATTAAATCCGAAAAAATCAAACTTTGGGATGCAAGAAGGAAAATTGTTGGGACACATCATCTCAAAGGAAGGCATAAAGATAGACCCCAGTAGGGTGGAAGGGATCCTAAAGATTGACACTCCCAGGAGCAAGAAAGAAGTGTAGTCTTTCCTAGGAAAGGTAAATTTTCTGAGGAGGTTCATTCCAAATTTGGCCGAGATTATAAAGCACATCATGAATATGCTCAGGAAAGGTAATGAGATAAAATGGACTCCTGAAGCCAAGAATTTGTTCGAAGATATCAAGGTGGCGCTCACCAAATCTCTAGTGTTAGCCAACCCAGATTTCGCAAAGGACTTTATCTTATTTTCCTTTGCCTCGGAACACACCATTGTTGGCGTCTTGTTACAGAAGGATGAGAAAATTTTCGAAAATCCCATAGCTTATTTCAACAAGACATTGAGAGACTCCCCACTAAGGTATGATATCATGGAAAAACAAGTGTATTCCTTGGTGAAGGCCCTCAAGGAATTCAAGACTTATATACTTCATTCTCGTGTCATCGCTTATGTGCCTAGCAATTTCGTCAAGGATATCTTGACCTAGCCTGATCCTGAAGGGAGAAGGGGTAAATGGATCACATTCATGTTGGAATATGACCTCAAAATCAAACCTACAAAGATGATTAAAGGTCAGGGGCTTGCAAAGTTGATGGCGCGGTCAAACTGTGATGTTTTGGGAATAAATTTCATTGTTGATATGTCAGAGAATCCACAAGAAGGAGCGGTCCTAGAGGCATCTAAAAAAATCATCAATTCGCCTTGGTACACTGACATCATTTACGTGTTAAGGAATTTGCAAGCTCCTCCAGGGTTAAGCAAAACCAAACCCAGGTTTTTGAAATTGAAAGCGGATAAGTTTTTCATCCTAGGCAATTCTCTATATTGGAAGGATCCAGGAGGGATCTTGCTGAATTGTTTGTTGGAGGAAGATACAGAACGAACTATCAAGGAATTTCATAAGAGGGACTATGGGGGGAATCATTACTGGAAGACCATCGCAGAAAAAATCTTGAGGGCGAGATTCTATTGGCCCAGTATTTTTGCGGATGTGTACAAGGAAGTCCCTAGTTTCCACGAATGTCAGATATTCTATGGGAAAAGGAAACTGCATCCCCTGCCTTTAAATCCTATCTTTGTCGAAGCACTGTTTATGCAATGGGGTATGGATTTTATAGAAGAAAACCATCCGCCATATTCAGCTCAACATAAATGGATATTGATGGCCACAAAATACTTCACCAAGTGGATCGAAGTAGTCCCCACAAGGCAAGCTACCAACATAGTTATCATTCAGTTTTTAGAGACTAATATCTTGTCCAAATTCGATTGCCTAGTCAAGATTATCACTGACAATGCGACAACGTTCAAGTCTAAGAAGATGGAGAAGTTTTGAAATGATTACAACATAACTCTGGGACATTCTACAACTTATTACCCACAAGGTAATGGATTGTCGGAGTCATCTAACAAAATTTTAACCATGATTATTAAGAAACTTATGCAGGACAACAAGAAGTCTTGGCACAAGAAGCTTATCTATGCTCTATGGGCTGACATAATCACTACCAAAAATTCCATCTCCACATCACCTTTCCAAATTGTATATGGTGCGGAGGAAGTTTCACCGCCTCATTGGGATTTCCAGTCAAGAGATTGTTGCAAGCGAAGGAAGTTGAATCAAATGACACTCGAAGGAGGATAAACCAGTTGGTACATGCGCAACAAATGAGGGAACAAGTTTTCAACAAATCACTGCTTCACCAAGACAAAATGAAGAGGATTTTCGACAAACACACTAAACAGGAGGATTTCAAAGTAAATGATCTGGTACTGAAGTGGGACGTGAGGAACGAGGACAAAGGTAAGCATGGAAATTTTGATCACCTTTGGATGGGGCCATTCAAGATTGTCACGTATCATGGGAACAATGCATATTTTCTACAAGAGCTCAATGGAGAGATCGCTGGTGGAGGGCTTGTGAATGGAAGGTTCCTCAAACATTTTCTCATTTAGTAAGTCTTTCAGTATGTCATGTCATTTTAAATAGCCATTTTTATTTTTTTAAAGAAGGTGTTTCGAGTCAGTAGTCAACAGAAAAGTGAAGCCCGAAGTGATTGTGATCTGGATTTTATGAGCAGAACGAAATGAATACAGATTATTAACAAGTGCTTAACACAAAATAACAGAGATACAATAAAACTGGTTTTCTATTCAATAACGAAATAAGCTAAAACTATAAAATGCAACGGAAACAAGCTTGTTGGAATGGTGGCGGCCTATCTCTGAGAAGAGATGTTATGGCAACGCGCATTCGCAAGAAGAAGGTTACAATGAGGCTCTGAAGGCCTTTTTACAATAAGCAAGAATACCAAAAATCCTAGACATCCAAAAACCTAACCCTAGGATATGAAGCGCCAAAAGTCATGTGGGCCCCGTTTGGGTAAGTTAGTACATCAAATTCATGTGGTCGTAACTTTTGCATACGATCTCTGTCTTAGGCGTGTAATAGCCCATTTAAAAGGTATTGTCGAGGAGATTCATTTTGGGGGCTCAATAATTCCCTTAACTATCATTGAGGAGGTCAATCCTGAAAAACCTTCATTTAGGCCCTCAAAATGGCCCCAGAAGTTTAAACTGCTAAAAATAGTAAATTGCCAAAATTGTCAGAACGTTGTTTTGAGCCAGTTGGAAAAGGTGGGTGGCCACCGATATCCATCTGGATCAAAAGGCTCTAATTTTATGTTGAGTCTGGTCGTAACTATGTCAAGAGGGTCTGGTATGACTCTTTTTCGTTGTTTCTTAGATTCTGTAAATCAAATAAAGCCCAATGGTCAGGCACTTGGTCTGTTGTTCTTTTCCACCTCACTGAGAGGATAACATCCTCATTGGATCCAACTGTTATCACTGTGATTTTTTCAAGTTAGATTCAGTCCTAGATGAGTCACAATTCATGTGTCGAAGCGTGTCAATTCATGTACTGAATAACGAATGGGTTCAAATCAACAAGTGGCAGGTCTGGCCCTTGGAGTCGGAAAAGGGCATCATAATTAGTCATGTGCGACTTGTAAAGGTCCTTTTCCCAAAAGTTCGAGTCATGTTAGAAAGAGGGAATATACGTGCCATAGGTTGAGGCAAGTTGTTGGAATAAAGGTCACGTCGACGGATATAACGACCATCATCACCTAATTATGAAGTCAGAAAGGTCGAGAAATCACGATGCTCATATCACGTATACTTTGTAGCTCTTATCATCTGTACTTTGCACACTTCAGGGTGTACCCATCGTGTGAGTTTGCTGCACAAATATTCATCCTGCTTCCAAACTTCTTGTCACAATGGATTTATCATCCTCTACCATGATTCCATCCTTTGCCCATTCAAGTATAAATATTGGTCACCTTGCATGCTTCACCTTTACCTTCCTAATTTGTGTGTTGTTTGTGGTCTTTTCTGCAAGTCCTGGGTCCTTTCGCTGTGAGAAGGTTGATTACCATTGTTTGTATTGTGAGTCGGTTCATTCAAGTTGCCATGTCTCCTGCATTTCCAGTCATTGTTTGGGGCATGTCGGAGTTCGCTACGAGCTAGTGCGCCAGATGGTAGTTCTTCTCGCAGTCAGCCTCTCTTATTTGGAGTTTCTTCTTGCATATAGATTCTCTATCTCGCGACCAGTCTCTGAGCACCTTGCCAGCACTCTAGAATTTTTCGCCGCGCTTCCCTACTGCGACGAGCCTACCGTTGTTTTTTATCACCGCATCGATCTCCTTCTGCACCAAAGTTTTTCATCTCTCCTTGCAGCCTTGCAGTGGACTCCTGGGGTTGATTCCGATTGTTGCACAAAGTTCCTGTCACTGTTGTTCCAACAGATCTCTACAAAGTATATCATTCTCATCTACCGCTCTCAGTGGGTGTTACTATTCATTATTGCGCACGTGAAACAAATACACATTTGCATCATGACAACATCCCAAGGCATAATAAAGAAGGCACGAAGCGGCAGGGCCATGAGGTCCGAGTCTCAGGACCTGGCATTGATCAACGGAGATCTGAATATCATGGCATATTTTGAATAGGTTGGGTGTACATGTTATTGCGAGAATATAAAAGGATACAATGTGAAGCTAGCTGAACAATTTTCTCTAAGGTTTTATGGGTTTTGCGTGACCATTGCGGGAATCACATTCTGGGTGACGAAGGAAACTTTGTCAGCTACGACAGAGATCCCTCCACACAGTGGAAAGTGGTCTAAAGGCATGCCTCTAGACGTACTATGTTATGAAGACTTTATCAAGCCAAACTGCCTGAATGGGAAAATCGGAGCGGACTTTCTGAGTCAATATCTCTAGGAGCCTTTCCAAAAGCTCCTAAAGGTGATTAGAAGGTATATCACCTGTGAAGGGAGGTTTGATAGAGTATATCCATATCACATCAGGTTGTCGATGCACTTCATAGGGAAAAGGCCTTTGAACTTACCTTTCTTCTTACATCGAAACCTGGAAAGGATGGTAGACAATGTCCAAGCCGAAGCCGACCAACCAAAGAAGAATTTATTCCATCTATCATTGATCAAGATGTTGGTAGTCGAGGTAGTCGAGGAATTGAGACAGCGGGATAAATATTGGGATTCATTTCTAATTTCAGTCAACATCCCCAAGGACCCCAAAGGAGACTTCCCTCTATCCTCGGGGAAAACAACATTTCACAGCGTAGAGGCAAGAGTGGAAGAGGCCACGGGTAAAGGAAGGGTAGTAGAAGTCTCGTCATCTCCATAGTCGACATCCCGAAAAAGAGGCAGGTCGAATTTGATCAAGAAGCCCGAGGAAACCCCAGCTCACAGCGAACCGCGCACCTAGTCTGTTGTTGAGAAGTTACTCATGCACATTGTTTAGCTAGAACCTGTTGAAGGTTCAAGTAGGAGAATTAGTGAAATATTGAGAAGGTCAGACACTAAAAGCGTGGAGGTTCGAGAGTCATCGCAACAGCTGGAGCAAGCGCAACTCGCTATTGCCAAATTATATCAGGAGAAAAAAGACTTGAGAAAAAAGTTGGCAGAAAATACTGTTGAAGTGACAAAGTCAGAGAGCCGAGCATGGAATGCAAATTGGCTCAAAAGACAGCCCAGGAAGGTGCAGGATGAAATCATCTAGTTGCATGAGGAACAGAGGATGTCAAAGGAAAGAATCGCAGAACACTTCAAGGAATGTGGATCGACCATGGATAACGTCCCTGTGGCTCTTTCTAGGACTCAAGCATAGCTGAAAGGGAATGCAGTATTGTGGAGACAAGTGAAGAATCTGAACAAACGAAACTGGTCTCTAAGGAAAACACTCAGATTATTAAGGTTGCAGGTGAGGCCAAAGGCATGATTGACATAACCCCATTTTGTTTTTGTTTAACGTGGCATAGAATCTTTCTCCCTGCATGTCATGTTTCCTGGGGAGAAACAAAGAAGTCTGATGGGGCATCCGCGCAGTGAATATTCGTCGTGTAGATGCTGTAAATACACCTATTGAGGAGGACAAGTGCAAGAAAAACGCATGATAGTTTTGGAGGGGATGCGTTTTTTCTAGACCTTCGTTGCCACCTGGAGTGCACGAGAGACATCTGACAGACATCTGCCACACCAACTCACCACATGCATACTACAGCCAGTGATCGCGCAACTGCAACCAGAGTTCATTGCACAAGGTGGCGGAATTGCTGATAGTGCGCTCAATCACTCAGTCACCCCACAAAAGAAACACCAATGCATCACAACCTGAAGGTCGAATCGTACTCATAACTTAATGATGATGACGAAGGCGTCAGTTATGTTATGAGTAGGGGCAGTTGGATTTCCATTTTTAGTAAACTTTATTCGAAAGGGCATCTGGCAGGGAATAACTAAAACCAAAATTCTAGAAGAAGTAGTTTGAGGCATAGAAGCCCAAGAGGCATGTTTTTTTTTCTATATATTCTATCTTTTCAATGTAAGCCGGGTTGGTAAAGTAGTGAGGACAAGGGACTCTCGACTGTAATCTTTGAACCCAATTGAAATGTAATGTAGAAGTCCCGAGGCTTTGACAAAAAGATTCTAATGGTGGTGGTTTGATGTATTGTGATCCTATCTATGTATGTACTTCTTGTTTTCCATATATTCATGCCTTTCCTTCTATTTAAATTGGAACGTTTAATAAGTCTAAAATTCATCGCGCGGTGCTTTATACTTCGCCATTTAAACTATGTGTTTTCTTCCAAGCAAGTTAGAATTCATCTTTAATGATGCTCTGAATTGTTTTATGTACTCTCTCTTCGCTACACACACAACAACATTTGAATTGAAAGACCATCGCCTGCTTAGCCTTTATCCTCTCAAAGTTTCACTCACCAAGTCATTGATTTCTCTCGCTTTCAAAAGGTTGACTCCATAGCCCACAATTTTGTATTTCCTTGCCAACGAAAATAGAAACAGTTCCTAAACACATAAATCTAGCCGACAATTCAAAGTCATTATGTATTAAAGACTTAGTCTCAGAGAGAGAGCCCTATCTAGGTTGGAAAGGCTAGTTCCCAGCTTTAAATTTGGTTTGTAGGTTACCTCTGTCATTTTTTCTCTCAGCCGAACAAATTTACAGAGTGCTAACAGGTGAAAATGTAATATTTTAAAAGGAGATTATGATATGAGTAAATATTGAATATCATTCCAAAAGGAGAGAGTGATGAACAAGAATGTGTCTGTGTGACAATATAGCAAAAAAATCAAGTGAATGCAAAAATAACAAGCTGACTTGGTAAAGGCAAATCTAGAAAATACACCTTGTGGAGGCAAAAATAGCAAACAAATCTGATGAAGGCAAAAATAGTGAATAGATCTGGTGAAGGCAAAAGTAGCAAGAAAACATGGTGAAGGAAATGCAAATGTTCATCATCTTTTGAAGAATTTATATTGTAATTGAAGGTTGGTGCCACTCAAACAAAGAGTTTGGTGTCTCTTGCTAAGTCGGTGCTTAGCGGTGGGGATTGGTGTCTTAGTAAGTTGGTGCCTACGAAGATCTATAAGAGTAGGTTGGTTCCTAAGAGGATTTGTTCCAGTGGGGATTGGAGTCTCCAATAGGTTGGTGCCTATAAATTTTTCTAATAGTAGGTTGGTGGCTACAAAATTAGAAAGAAAAGTGTTTGTGGTTTTCTCCCAAATGGGTTTCCACGTAAATTTTGTGTACCCTGGTTAACCTTATGTGCGATTGCTTTCTTATGATCGATGAATGTTTAAATAAATAAAATAGTGTCTAATACTAATTCAAACCACCCTCTATGTATAAGTTTGTGCTCAATAATTGGTACCAGAGCAGGTTCCTTTGGAAATAGTCTAACCGCTGGAAGGTAGAGCTCAGGAGCACACATGGTTGGGTAGGAACGTTTCTCCACAAACAGGGCTATGTTGTTTGATAGAAAAAACTGTGCCTTCTGGAGCACAAGGATGCAAGCCTATTTAATGGATCCTGGTTTTGGTATTTGGAAATCAGTCGAGACTGGTTATACATCCCCAACAACTCCACCAATAGATGCAACCGAGAAGAAGCCTAGTGAAAACAATGCAAAAGCCATGAATGCCATCTTGTGTGGTCTATCAGAATTTGAGTTTATCAAGGTGATGCATTGTAAATCAACAAAAGCAATTTGGGACAAATCTTCAAAATATTTATGAAGGCGATGACAAGGTTAAGAAGGCAAAACTTCAAACTCATAGAAGACAGTTTGAGAGTCTAAAAATGAAAGACGAAGAAAATGTCATAGTCTCTCTCCTTCGTGTGGATGAAATTGTCAATATCATTAGAGGACTTGGTGAAATAGTTGAAGAACCAATGATTGTACGTAAGGTGTTAAGGTCAATCCCCTTAAGATTTGATGCAAATGCTTCCGCTCTTGAAGAAATGAAGGATCTTGATAAATTAACAATGGATAAATTGCATGGGATTCTCCCTGCATATGAAATGAGGACTGAAAAACAAAATCCATCAAAGAAAGAATCAAATTTCAAAGTCTCAAAGAAGATGAAGAACAAAGAACACGAACCAAGTGATTGTTCTAGGTGTGAGTCAGATGCAGAGGAAGCACAATTTGTGAGAAAAATAAAAAAGGGATCCAGCAAATACAAAGATAAGCTTCCCTTTAAATGTTTTAATTGTGGAAAAGTAGGACACTTTGTTTTTAAGTTTCCATATGCAAAAAATGAAAGTAATTGTGATGAAGAAGACCATAACGTAAAGAAAGGGAGCAAACATCATCAAAATAACCACAAACATGACAAGCACGAAAAGAAGAAGAACTCTTATAAGCAGAAGAAGAGTCTCTACTTAAAAGGGGTTAGTGACTCATGTGAAGAGAGTAGTGAAAGCAATTTCAATAGTGATAGAGAAGAAACTCTTTTTATGGAAATTGAAACAAAGATTGATGAAGACAAAGGGAAAAAAATGATGGATTCAGAAGAAGAAGAAAACGTTGAAACAAATGAGGAAGTGGATCTTGAAGAAGAACTCACGTGTGCCTTAAGCGAAATAAAGAATCTTAGGAAAAATAATTTGAAACAAAATGAGCAGTTGCAAAAACTTGAAGAAGAGGATCATGATTCAAAAACCAAAATTTCATAAAGAATTCAAGAATTATAAAATATTATCATGAACCTAAAGGTTCAATTAGAAGAAGCAAGAAATATAGAATAAGTGGTGAGAATCTAACTAAAGGAAAAGGAAGAAAACTGTGAAAAGTTAGAATCTATAAATTGTTTCCCTAAGAAAAGAACTCGAGAAAACAACTATTAAGTTAAATAGAAGCTTGAAGTTTTAAAAGAGTGTTGAAACCTTAGATGATATCATTAAAAGAGTGTTGAAACCTTAGATGATATCATTAAAAGAGTGTTGAAACCTTAGATGATATCATCAATTTTTAAAGGTCTCCATTCATTAAGACTGGTCTTAGCTATGATAAGAGTCAAGTGACCACCAAAGAAGATTCAAAAGTTACAGAGCCATCAACGAAAGTAAATGAAGGAAAATCTAAAAGTTATGTTGATGTACTCAAAAGTTTCATCAACAAGAAGAAAGAAAATGATGTTCCATAGAAAATTGGCATTCCTTTCAAAGATAACAAGGACATATTAAAAAGATCTTTCCACCAAGGCGGCCTCACATAACCCAATACCAAAATTCTTTCTTTGACTATTGCTTTTGTTGTAATCATTTTGGTCATAAAGCAATAAATTGTACAACACGTCCTAGATATAATTATGTGTGGAACAATTCCATGAGTACTTATGGGTTCTCAAATAGAAAATATAATTCATTTGACCCTTTATTTGATTACAATGTTGTATGTTATAAGTGCAACAATTATGGTCATATAGCACGATTTTGTAGAAGTGGCCTAGAGGAAACTTCTAGACAAAACAGGGAAGAAGGTATCCTTGCCAAACAAAAGAAAGAACCCACATGAATTTTGAAAATGAAGCAGGAACAAGAAAAACACAAGGAGGAGTAGATGCTTGTGAAAACTGCCCTTCATGCTTAAAATAAAGGAAACCAATAGTACATTGATAGTGGATGCTCAAGCCACATGACATGCCACGAGAGCAAGTTTCTCATTATGAAATAAGTTAACGAAGATGAGGTGACATTTGGAGATAATGTTATTGCAAGGATAGTTGAAAAAGGTACTCTCAATATCAACAATGGAAAAACTAAAACAAAAAATGTCTTACAAGTTGAAGGTTTGAAACACAATATCCTCATTGTTAGTCAAATGTATGATCAAGGACACAATCTCACATTTTATTCTCAAGGTTGTGAGATAAGGAAGAAAGTCTCAGGAATATTAGTGGAAAATGCATATAGAACATCAAACAATGTATATATCCTCAATGAGATCTAAGGAGAAAAGTGATACATGGGACAAATAGATGAAAGTTGGGTATGGAATAGAAGAGTAGACCATATTAACTTTGATAATCTAGTAAAAATCAACACTAAACAAACAGCGAGAGACATGCCAAAGATTGCTAAACCTTCAAACACTCTTTGTAATAAATTTTAGCATGGGAAACAAACAAGAGCAAGCTGCAAATCAAAGGAATACTCAACAATGAAGCCATTGGAACTCGTTCATACAGATCTTTGTGGGCCTACAAGAACACAAAGTCTACAAGGTGAAAATTACTTCATGTTGCTCATTGATGATGACTCTGGAATGACATGGGTTACGTTCCTAAAAGAAAAATATGAAGCATTTGAGAAGTTCAAAGCATTCAAAGCCTTGGTTGAAAACAAAACCGGTTTGAAAATCAAGTGCTTGAGATCAGACAAAGGAGGTGAGTTTATCTCACATCAATTTGAAGAAATTTGTGAGATTCAAGGAATAAAGAGACATTTTTCAGCTGCAAGAACTCCATAGCAGAATCGAGTGGTAGAAAGGAAGAATTGAACCAAACAAGAGATGGCAAGAACAATGTTCAATGAAGCCAAAATATCATGCATATTTTGGAGAGAAGTAGTCAATACCATGGTATACATTTTGAATAGAGGGAAAATCAAAGTCAACAACAACAAAACACCTTATGAATCATGGAAACATAGACCAACAATAGTTAAATACTTCAATTTTTTTGGAATCAAGTGCTACATAAAGAGAGATGATGAGGATTTGGGAAAATTTGACTCTAGAGTTGATGAAGGTATATTTCTTGGTTATTCATAAAAAACCAAATCTTATAGATGTTACAGTACAACATTGTGCAAAATTATAGAGAGTGTCGATGTAAAAGTGGATGAATCAAGGTATCAGAAGGTGAAAGCACAAGTAAATGTTCAAACACATGAGCCAAGTTGCAAAGAAGAAAAATAAGAAGAAGAAGAAACCAAACATCAATATACAAAGACACGTGTAGATTTGTCAGAAAGAATCATTCGGAAAATCTAATTCTTGGTCATAAAGATACGGGAGTTCAAACTAGCAGATGATTAGCAAGTGCTACAAAACATGCATACTTATCCTTGATATCTAAAATAGAGCCTAAGAATTTTATAGAAGCCAATGAAGACAAGCATTGGATTGATTCTATGGAAGAATAGCTAAATCAATTGAAATAATGAGACACATGAACTTGTTCCAAGGTGAAAATATAAAAATGTGATTGGCACCAAGTGGGTTTTCAGGAACAAGTTATATGAAGATGGGCAAGTAATAAGAAATAAAGCAAGATTGTTTTGTAACATTATGCTCAAGTTGAAGGTGTTGATTTCGAAGAAACCTTTGTTTTGGTTGCAAGACTAGAAGCTATCAAAATGTTTTTGGCACTTGCATGCTTCAAAAACTTTAAAGTCTATCAAATAAATGTCAAGTCAGCCTTTCTCAATGGAAATCTAGAGGAAGAAGCATACATTGAACAACTAGAAGGGTTCTTATTATCAGAAAATAAGGATCATGTGTGCCAATTGAGGAAATCACTTTATGGGCTAAAGCAAGCTTTTAGAGCTTGGTATTCAAGACTAAACAAATATCTGCAACATCAAGACTTCAAAAGAGGAATTGTTGATAGCAATCTCTACATCAAGACAATAAGAGAGAATTAGTTGATTGTTGTGGTTTATGTAGATGACATTATTTTTTGTGGTAGCATGAACAAAATGTGCCAAGAGTTTGCAATACAAATGAAGAAAGAATTTGAGATGTCTATATTGCTTGGTGAATTGTCATTCTTTCTTGGATTACAAAATTTTCAATCTGACAAAGGCATATTCATTTCATTAACCAAGTATACCAAGGATATGTTGAAGAAATTCATAATGGAAGATTGTGCACCAGTAATCACACCCATGGTTACATATTGTAAATTGAGCGAAGATGATGACTCTCTCGAAGCAAACCAAACATTGTATAGGTCAATGATTCGAAACCTACTATAGATGACAACATCAAGGCCATAAACTATGCAAGTAGTAGGATTGGTTGCACAGTTTCAAGCTGCACCAAAATAATCTCATGTACAAGTAGTGAAAATAATATTCAAATATCTAAAGGGCATCTTAGCCTTCAACTTGTGGTACTCGTGAGGTGAAGATTTTAATCTAACAACATCTGCGGATGCAGATTGGGTAGGCAGTGTTGATGATAGGAAAAGTACAAGTGGAGGAGCATTCTTTCTAGGAAACAATATAGTGTCTTGGTTAAGCAAGAAACAATCTTCAGTTTCTCTATCCACAACAGAGGCCGAGTATATAGCAACAACATCATGTTGCACACAAGTTATTTGAATGATGCAAACATTGAGAGATATTAAGGTAGAATATGACCATCCAATCTCAATAATTTGTGACAACACAAGTGTGATAAATATTTCAAAGAATCTCGTTATGCATTCAAAAACAAAGCATATTCCAATCAAGTATCACTTCTTAAGAGAACAAGTAGCGGAATTGAATGTTAAGATGGAATATATTGCCACCAAAGAACAAATTGCAGATATTTTCACAAAACCACTTCCCAAAGAGACATTTGAATATCTCAGACAAAAATTGGGAGTGATATCCATCTCATCTAGTCACTAAGTGCTTAAGGAAAAGCACAAGCTCAAGGGGGCATCACTTTGGAATTGATGTTAAAGGGGGAGAGTTGCAGACAGGGAGAGCATTGTAGACAAGGGGAGTAATGCAACAAGGGGGGTAATTCTTTCTATTTCCGATGGATTATGTATTTTGTCACACGATTTCCATCAATGACAAAGGTGGAGATTGTTGAACATGTTGCCATTGATGTTATGCTAAGGCATGTGCAAGCAAGGGGGAGCATCTCAAGATATATAAATATGCGTGTGTGTGTGTCTGTGTGTATTTACAAGTATAATAAAAAAAGGGTGCACGTGAAAAAGTAAAAAGTGAAGTTTACTGGTATTTTACAATTGGTTTTACCATTGGTGGTTTCAATCCCATGGTATTTGCAAGGATGAAATAAAAATAATTAATTATTTAATTAAATAATCAACACATCTCTTCAAAATGGGTCATGATGATGTATATAAACAAATGTAATATTTGAAGAGGAGAGTGTGAAATGGGTGGAAATGTAATATTTGAAGAGGAGAACATGATATGAGAAAATATTGAATATCATTCCAAAAGGAGAGAGTGACGGAGAGGAATATATATATGTGACAATATAACGAACAAATCAAGTTGATGCAGAAATAGCAAGCAGACCTGGTAAAGGCAAATCCAACAAACAAACATTGTCGAGGCATAAATAACGAACATATTTGGTGAAGGTAGAAATAACAAATAGATATGGTGAAAGCAAAAGTAGTGAGCACACATAGTGAAGACAATGCGAATGTTCATCGTCTTTTGAAGAAGTTATATTGTAATTGAGGGTTGGTGCCACTCAAACAAAGAGATTGGTGTCTCTTGCTAAGTTGGTGTTTAGCAGGTGGGGATTGGTGTCTTCACTAGATTGGCAGCTACGAAGATCTGTAAGAGTAGGTTAGTGCCTACTAGGATTTGTACCAATGGGGATTGGTGTCTCCAATAGGTTGGCGCCTACAAATTTTTGTAATAGTAGGTAAGTCCCTACAAATTTATAAATAATTTTTTTTTGTGGTGTTTCCCAAAAGGGTTTCCATGTAAATTATGTGTACTATTGTTCATTTTATGTATGATTGCTCTCTTATGATCAATGAATGTTTAAATAGATAAAATATTATCTTACATTGACTCGCTCCCCCTCGGTATAAGTGTTGTGCTCAACAAGCACCACTCATGATAATACCAAGTTTCGATCATAATTCATGTAGAGTTGTGATATAGTGGTTGAAACAAAACTAGACCATGCAAACAATTTGAATTTAAACCCTAACAAGTAAAAAGCCTCAAAATTACTAACTTATGAAAGTGCAAAAATACTAACTTATGAATAGCTACAACCATAAAATCATATCATACTATGTTCATGAAGTCTGTGTATAGCTACAACCAATCTTATAAATGATGGAACAATAAAACTAAAATATCCATTTAATGTTTTATACGATTAATCCATGTTTTCTCAAATAATGTGAATGTAAAGAATTCACATACAAAATTGTTAAGGTCGTAACTATAAAAGAAATCTGAAGAAAAAAATTAATTTTTTCTAATTTATCTTTTATCATACATGTCTTGTTTCTCTATAGTTTTTCAAACACGATTCACGTGAACAACAATTTAAGTAACGAAGTTTAAATGATTCTTTGAGATTTCTAAATCTTAATATTTAATAATCTATGATTAATATAATTAGTAATGTATCAACTAATTAAATGTTAATTTTAAATTATTATTATATATGAATACCACAAATATTAATAATCTATGATTAATATATATAATAATGTATAAATTAATTAAATGTTAATTTTAAATAATTATTATATATGAATACACATAAGGACTTCTAAATCTTGATTTTTTAATTTTTAATTACTAGAATAAATAATTTATAAACTAATCAAAACTTAATATTAAAACATTATATATGAAAAAACGATAATCCAATATAATGTCTTCTCTCTAAATATAGCGAAGTTTAAATGATTCTTTGAGATTTCTAAATCTAAATATTTTAATAATCTATGATTAATATAATTAATAATGTATAAACTAATTAAATGTTAATTTAAAATTATTATTATATATGAATACCACATAGGAAACTTCTAAATCTTGATTTTTTAATTTTTCATTACTAGAATAAATAATTTATAGACTAATCAAAACTTAATATTAAAACATTGTATATGAAAAATAGATAATCTAAATGCATTCAATCTAAATGCAACATTATAGATAATTTTCGTTGTTTCAACGAAAATGCATTCAATCTAAATGCAACTCTTGAATTTGAATACAACGTTTAAATAATTTTTTAAACATGTAGTTCAATAAATTATATATTTACAATAAAATATTTAAAAAAAAATTCAAACCAAAATGTAATTCAAAGGAAACAAGTAGTGCATATAGTGGAGTGAAATGTTGATAGGAAGATATATGAGATTAATGGCTATGAGCTACGAGAGGTTTAGATGCACGAGTTTGCAGATGCAAAGTGTAGATGCAATAATCCAAAATTGTTAAACCAAGGTTGGGAATAAGTCCAGTGGATAAAAGTAAATTGATCATTATATTTTATTAAATAGTAATAAGAATAATATGACGAGATATTATTTTTTATAAAAATTAATTAATTATTAATAAGATAAAAGATTATATAACATTTACTTAATAAGTGTTTTGTGTAATGATTAAATTGATGTATTGTATTTGAGTAAAGACATGATTCTCAGGCAGATTTGCAAAACCTAAACCTACTCTGAGGCAGATTCACTAAAGCTTTGTGTGTAATATTTGAGGTTAATATATTTGCGCAAAGACACGATCCTAAGGTAGATCTGTATTAATACATAGGAAAAGACATGATCTCGAGGTTTATACACATAAAAATTATATTTGGGCAAAGGCACAATCCTGAGGCAGATCCACAAAAGCTAAACATACTTTGAGCCAAATTCGCACAAGCTTTATGTCTTAGGCTTTGTGTGTATTATTTAAGGTTAATATATCTAGGGAAAGACATGATCTTGAGGTAGATCCACATTAATATCTAGGCAAGACATGATCCTAAGGCAAATCCACATTAATATATGGGCAAAGACACAATCATGAGGCATATACACATAAAAATATATATGAGAAAAGATACGACCTACAGGTAAAACTATAAAAGTTGAACCTGTTATGAGGCAAATCTATGAAAGCTTTGTGTATGAGGCTTTATTGATCCGGATTTATGTAGGAACACAATGAAATATAGAAATACACATAAACGCAGAGATGCAGTGGAAATAAGACTTCATTTCATTAATAACAAATGACTGAAATATGCTTAC
>JZKD02S1629545.1:36095-56336 GCA_000966675.3 Picea glauca
CATACAAATTCTTAATAAAAACATAAATTAAACAATGGCTCATACACATAATACACAAAGATTTAAGTTGGAAACCCTTAACCGGGAGAAAACCAACTTCCTTGGTGTCACATCTCTCAACTCTACATTGTATTAATTTCACCATTCACAATACAATATATGCATGATATTTTAGGTATTCTACAACTACCAAAACCCTAATCCCTTAATTCAGGATGAATTTGGAAAACCGCTAAAAATAACGAAAAAACAGTAAAATAGCAAAAATCGCCCAAAAACAATTTCAGGGTGCTACCCTGAAAATCGTCGGCTCTATGCTATCGCTCGGAGATGAACACTCCTTGTAACCAGGAGGGGCCAATCCTAGCCCCCTTGGGACCCCCTAGGAAAGCACCCGACACACATGACATAAAGAGCACTACGAGGGAGGGATCATTAGACATAGTTCTCAAATTTGACACAACCCCCACACACATGCAAAGAATATAACACCTACCCAACAACAAGGTTGTCCTAAAAGAACATCAAAAAATTCGAGTGGGGAAACATCACACAATACCCCATCTTTGAAGGGCTTGATGTTGTAGGACAAATGACATTGTTAGTTGACGCAAAGGTCTCACCCCTGGTGCAACCAATCGATGGTGTATGGTAGGGGGTGTGGCATCATTGACAACTTCAATCTCTTGATGTCCTCAGTCGAGATCAAGTTCTTCTAGATCCAGTTGTTAATAGTGAAATGCAGTGGGGTTCCCTTCACCCACATCTATGAATGGAAGAGGCACTCCCCTTCCTCAAGCTCCTCTGACTCGTCTAGTTGGATATTTGTGGTTATGATGGTAGCACTAGGTTCTGATACGATGAAATGGTTTCTCTTATTGTACTTCGAATCAAAGTTCGACTCGAGGTCTGGCTATTTTTCTTTAATCTTGACCAACAATGATTGTTTTGAGCAACATTCATTGGTGTTGTGTTAGGGTATTCTGTGGAACTCACACCACTTTCCATTGTTCTTCATCTTCCCATTACCCTTCTTTACTTGTAGGTTGGATTTTCCATCTTAATGCTAGCCTTACTTTCTTTATCCCTTGTTTTGTGAGTTAGGTCCACCTTTTCCATGCTTCTATTGCTGGTTTGCAGACCCAAAATCTCGCTTAATCCGTTGCTTAAATTTCTACTCGATTTTGACAACATATATATAAGAGACTACTAGTGAGGAGATGTCCAAGAAATCCATATTTGTTTAGATGTACCTATGTAGGCCACTGTGGTACTTCAGAACCAAGTGCCATTCGGAGTCTCTAATACCCAACTTTGAGCATAAGGTATGGAAGATGTTAGTGTACTCTATCACCATTTAGTCTCTTTCCTGACACAATCTGCAATCTGGAAAAAGGAATGTTCCATAGGATTCGACACTGAAACACCTAATAATAATAATTTTTCACATTCTCTCACATTCCTTGGAAGAGAAAGATCATGGCTACTTGTCATCAATCCAATCTTGCATTTCCTTTCCATATCCTCTTGCTTTTGAAAGGAATTGTTTTACTAGGATTATCTCTTGCAAGATTATTTGTACAAGAAATCGGTCACTTGTGGTCTAGGTCACTGATCGATCCAACCAACCTGGTAATAATGGGGATCCGAAACTATATCCAAGAAAAAAAGTCTAATACAATGGCTTGATAAAAAATAATTTCTAGATTTTAGTTCTAGGCTAACTAAATGCAAGTAAATGTCATTACAAGAGTGATATACAAATCTCGTAAAGTATATGACAAAACTCCTTAGAAATGCAAATCAGAATTACCAAATATTTTCATTATTGATGACTATTTCTTGTCTTTTCCATTGCATGAATTACTACTAAGGATAAATTTTATCACCATCGCTTCATCATTAGTTGTTCATTGGCCTTCCATGGAACACTACCATGGAGTTACCAGGTCCCTTAAGATTCAAGGAAGATTCGATACCATGTAAAGAAATAAAACACAAGACATGACAGAAGAATTTGGTGGAAGAGGCCTTGATCCATATTCTTCATATTCCAATATTCAATCAAAAGATACAATTTTATAGACATGAATGAAACCACCTCATAAAGTAGATTTTCTCTCACACCAACACCTCATCAAGAGATTAGGCTAGGAGGAGGCAAAATAGAATTTAATACACACTTAGGATAAAAACTATATCCTATAATGTGAAATACATAAAGGTGGTGTAGGACTTCATGATTGTATATTAGGGAGTCAGAGGCTAACATTACAAGTTAAAGGGTTGTTTGGAAGAAACAAGTTATGTTGGCCCAACTCTCACTGGTATAATCATTGTCCTTTTGCTTCATGCTGATGATATTGTTCTTGTGGCAAGGATTCCTTATGATCTCGACAAACAACTAAAAATCCTCAAGGATTTTTTCTCTAGTATGGGTATGATTGTCAACACTAACAAAATGAAGGTTATGATAATTAAATCCAAAAAGATCGCTTACACTAATTTCATGTATGATAACAATAGCTTGGAGGAGTGACTTCATACAAATATCTCATAATTGACCTTCGTCACAAGCTTAATTGGAACTATAGCATTGAGAAAAGGACAAAAGGAGGGTGGTAAGCTTATTATGGGCTTGAAAGCAATTGTAAGTCAGCTCACATTTGGCTATGGGATAAGAAGAAACTCTTCTTTGAGACTCTTGTCACTCTTGTTATCTTATATGGTTGTGAAGTTTGAGGTTGCATCGTCTCTAGAGAATTATTGAGAAAGATAGAGGAACTCCAAAAGCATTTTATAACTCATAATCTCAAAATTAAAGGCAATACACCTTATCCTATCCTTCTCATAGATGCAAGTTGTTCCCCCATTAAGAGCACAGTTTCCATGACTAGGTACCTAATGTTATAGCAAGATTTGCCTCACCCCATGCAACTTGCTCAGAAGGCCTTTTCATTTCCCTATGCAGACTTGAAGTCCCTTTTTGCAATTCCCAGAGCTAAAAAACATATTTTCCACATATACGCACCCTAAGAACTATACAGCATGCGTATACGCAAGTTGCACCATTACTACCTGTGTACATCAGGTTTTGTGCCCAAAATTAAAAATGGTGTCGAGTTTCCATGTCACGTCATGAGATCCAGATCCTTGACCTTCCATATACTGGAAACGTTTTGACTCGGCCCTTCAATCCCATTTGAAGGCTATAAATGGGCCATATCCAAGATGTGGAGGGAGGAGAAAAATTCAACTTTGAGAGCAAAGTTACTATGGAGAAATTATTCACTTCATATTGAGTCTGCATCTCGTTGTCCTTTTAAGTCTGAACACATTGTTCAGTGCCCAAGTTCTTCCCTATTTGATGGAGAACCTCATTGTTTCTCTTATATGAGCTTGCCTTTGGTGGAGGATTGAAGTGGTGGAGGCCCAGCTGGAAGGGACTTAGTTTCTCGGTTCCGAACGTGCCGACACATAAGTTTGTCATTCATACACTTTTGTTGATTACATTCTAATAGAAATACTCTTTTCTCGTCCAATTAATGTCTTGCAAATATTTTAAGTATTATTCAATGGGCGTATTGGTTATGAATATTGATGGATTATGCTATTATATGTGCTAACTTTATATATTATCACCATATGCTTGTGTATCTTGGTTGTTGAGGACAAGTTGCAAGTGTATAGCTTTGAGTCAAGTGCTCAACGACAGACTTCATCGAATGTCTAGACGAGGTAGGCTCTTTATATTGTCTCGTTAGCATGTTTGTTTATATATCATATTTGAGATTAGAGTTGATTTCTGCAGTCATTTCCGTCTATTGTGGTTTTCCCTGTGCCATAGAGTGACTTTCCTCATAACACCTAAAGTACAAGAACAAGATAAACAACACGGAAGATGAGAGGCTTCCTAAGGTTGCTTTAAACTCCAGTCAAAACCACATGTGGCTTGAACAGGGGTGGCATAAAGATGCCAAGTCTTGGCTAAATCATTGGGGAATAAAGGAAGTGGTTACTCTATAAAATAATGATAATATTAAAAATATTATTACATCTAAATTTAAGGAGAAATTATGGTGCAATAGAGAATCAGAGGATAAAATGAAATTACGATACTATAAAGAGGTGATCAACCCTAATTTAGAAGATAAAAAAATATATATATGTTTTAATTAGTGTAATGAAGAAAACCAACATTGCTAGAATAAGAACAAACTCTCCCAAGCTCCATAGTGAAACGGGGTACCGGACAATTCCTAAAACGTCGCGGGTAGAAAGCTTTTGTCATCTTTGTGACACTAAGAGAATGGAAGATGAAAAACATTTTCTCTTAGAATGCCCTAGATACACCCACATTAAATCACAATTTCAAAATATTTGTTACAATACCAACCTTCCTAACCTTTTAATTCATCAAAACTATGGTGATTTAAAAAGAGTTCTTTTAAAACGTTTCTAACACGGAAATAAAATTGTGAAGCAAACCAAGTGATTCCTTAATTTTAAGATTTGATAAACCAAATTTAACTTTTATGGATATTAACCATTATCATTCTCATGAATTAGCTTATATTATAAATGTGTATTAAATATAAATAATAAATAAAAGTGTTTACTATATTAAGATTATTAGAATAGGATTAAATTATAAAAAGTTTTAAAAAGAGATATCTTATAATAAAAAGAAATCATATCTTATATGTGTTGTTAAGAGAAAATATTAAGTAGATTATAAAATTAAAATATCGATTTATTATTTTTTATTAATAAAATTTGATAATACGAAGGTTAAAAAAAATAATTTAATCATAAGTAAACAAGGACCATTTATTTTACTATAAAAAAAACCATATATCATAAATTTAAACAAATCTGCATGGCGACATTATTTGTCGCCATTGCCTATGTAAAATTTACTAAATACGATGCAACGCAACGCAACCAAAGTAAATGAACCTTGTTTTCCATTAGTTTTGACAAGTACGAATTGAATTTGAATCCTTGAATAAAATAAAATTGTATCCTCGGAATTTGAGTATGTCCTGTGCAACATAGTACAATCGCACTAGAGTCAATGAAAACATAATCTTGGAATTTAAGACATTTATAACATTCTGATTCAAAGTTCAGTCCACATGTCTCATGAAGATTGAATACCAAGTGACAATCGTTGGTGAAAGAAGATTGAATACCAATTTGAATACGAATTTCAAATTGGGGAAATAACTGACTTGATTGTTCATCTTCTTAACGGATAGAAATGAATCAATAAATGAGACATTGGGACTAAAAAGAGAGAAAAAAAAAAAGGTGTTGAGGGGGATCATCTAGTGAGTATTTGAATTGAGATTCACTGTGGTCGATTGAAGTGGTCCAGATTGTCACAGAGAATGGGATCATAAAAGAATGTGAAATACACAGAGGAACAATACAATGAACCAATTCTAGTATGGTGATGAAGGATGTATTTATTGATTACATTGTAATCAGATGAATTTATGCAATAAATGATAAAGGTAGAGATTCATAGTGTGTTTGTGTTCTTGTGATTGTAATTCATTTCTTCTATTTCAGTCTTAATCAAAGCAACTGAAATTTCCGYTAGATATCTAAACATGAGTTTTGTTATGCATTATGAAGGCARAGCACAGTCATGTAGGAGTTAGATTTGTTGCAGGGTTATGCTACTAAGTCAAGTTGTATCAGAGCAGGTTCAGTTCCTGAGTTGTGAGAGAACAGTGCTCGGAGGTAAGGCRTGTGAATGTTGTTCCAAGTGAGGGATGTAAGGCAACTYGTAAGGATGCCACCCTGAAGAGAAAGAGAAGCACAAGGAGGTGYGAGGAATGGAGATCTCGAAGAATTAAGAAGAAGAATATAAGAGTTAGAGAATAGAATAAATGGAAAAACTGAGTTAGATTCAAAATCTAAGGAAGAGATTGAAGTTGAACAAAATRTTGAGGAAGGAGACCCAACAGTGCGTTTGATATCCTTCTTGAGTAACAAAGGTAGTGCGAGGGTTGAAGTTTTGTGCTATGATGGCATTATGAGGGTTGAAACTCTTATAGATTGGATATGAGAGATTGAAAGATACTTCGAGTATGAGAATGTTCAAGATCCCAATCATGTTCATTTTTCCATTATGAAGTTGAAAGGACATGCTACACTTTGGAGGGATATGTTGCAAAAAGAAAAAGTAGATAATAAATCAGAGAAGGTTAAAACTTGGAAGAAGATGGTTAGTAAAATCAAAGAGAAATTTTTATATGTTGACTACCAACAGAACTTGTGTAGACAAGTACATAATCTCAGGTAGAAAGAGACATATGTGCGTGAATATACTGAAGAATTCTTCAAGTTGTTACTCAGGTCAGGGATAAAAGAACCAAAGTATCATAGAGTGGCAAGATACGTGAATGGGATGAAGTATCAAATTCAGGATGAGATGAATACGCATTACTTACGTAATGTAGACGAAGCCTATCATGGTTTTTTGAAAGTGGAAGAAAAGATTGACAGAAGATTGCGCCAGAAGTTTCGAGGAAAAGGAATTAGAGGCAGAGGCATAGCAAGTGCTACTAAAGATAGTGAGAAAGAGGATGAAACGACCAACAATCAAAATACAAGAGGAAGAAGTGTCCGCGAAGGAAAATATTTTGGTCGAGGTAAGTATGTGATTACATATTATAGATGTGGCATAGAGCGTCACAAAGCATTAGAATGTCCAGAGAGATAGAACACAACGAGAAGAAATGAGGCTAGGAAACAAGTCACCCAAGAATATGAGACAACAGTTGTTGGTGGGAATGTGGAAGTACTTCATCAAGAACAAGGAGAAAACCTTATGTTGAGAAGAGTATTACTCAAGCCTGAGACAAAGGCAATAAAAGAACCTGAACAGAGAAAGAGAGTGTTCAAAACTAAATGTAAAATTCGGGATAAGTGTTGTCATCTTGTCATAGATGGCAGAAGTACATAAAATTTAGTATCCATTGAAGTAATGGAGAATTTGAAGTTGAAAAGCATTCCACATCCTAATCTGTATCGACTTCCATGGTTGCAAAAAGAACAGCAAGTGACCGAGACTGAGCAATGTTTATTGAGTTTCCACATTGGGAGTTTCAACGAACAAGTTTTGTGTGACATGATAGAGATGGATGCATGTCATGTATTGCTTGGGAGATCCTGGATGTTTGACAGAAAGGTATTCCATAATGGCAGAGAGAATTCATATGAATCTGTCAAGGATGGACAATGTTATAACTTGGTACCCATGTTGGAAAAGGGCATGGACAACAATAACAACAAGGGTATGTACAACGGTAATAGCAAGGTTATGGATGACAATAACAACAAGAATATGCACAACAGTAACAACCGAATCATGTTATGTTTTGCTAAAGAGTTTCTAAGATAGCAGAAACATAATGATTGTTGTTTGGCCATAACGCCAAAAAGGATTTAGGAGTCTGAGAAAGGGAATTTTATATCTTTCGAGATTCAACACTTGATGAAAGAATTTAAGGAAATTGTAGCATATGATTTAACAGTAGGGTTACCTCCCTTGAGAAGTATATCACACCAGATCAACTTGATGCCGGGATTGATTTTTCCAAATAAAGCACCTTATCGAATGACTCCAACATAGAGTGAAGAGGTAAATAGGCAAGTACATTAGTTACTTGACAAAGGATTAAATCGAGAAAGTTTGAGTCCTTGTGCAGTACCAACAGTTTTGATACCGAAAAAGAATGGTGAGGGGTGAATGTGTACATATTTGCAGGCTATTAATATGATTACCATCAAGTACAAGTTTCCTTTACCGAGAATGGATGATCTTATGGACTATTCAAGTGGCACTGAGTACTTCACGAAGATTGATTTGAAGAGTGGTTATCATCAAATTCAGATAAGGGAAGGTGATGAATGAAAGATACCGTTCAAGAAAAAATATGGGTTGTTCGAGTGGTTAGTTATGCCATTTGGGTTGACTAATGCATCTAGTATGTTCGTGAGGTTGATGAACGAAGTTTTGAAACTGTTTTTGGGAAAATTTGTTGTCATATACTTGGACAAAATTCTGATTTTCAGGAAGAGCAAAGAGGAACATTTGGAGCATGTGAAGAAAGTGTTATAGCGATTGAAAGAGGAGGCATTGTTGATAAATCTAAAGAAGTGTATGCTTTTGCAAAAGGATCTTGTATACTTGCGTTTTGTGGTTTCAAAATAAAGTTTGAAGATGGATTCCAAGAAGGTAAAGGCTATTTTAGATTTGATGGTGCCTATATGCACTTGTGAAGTGAGGAGTTTCGATGGACTGACGAGTTTCTATAGGAAGTTCATTAGAAATTTCCGTTAGATTTGTGCACCTCTTACATAATGCATGAATAAAGGTACATTTCAATGGAAAACATCAACAATGAAGTCGTTTGAGGACTTTAAGAAAAAGGTAACAGAACAACCAATGTTGGCACTTCCAAATTTCAATAAGGTAGTTCAAGTAGACTGTGATGCAAGTGGGACGATGATTGGAGAAATTTTGAGCCAAGAAGGTAGACTGATAACATTTTTCAGTGAGAAGCTTAATGAAGCAATGAAGAAATACTCTATTTATGATCATGAGTTTTATGTTATCATCCAGGCCTTGAAGAAGTGGCGACATTACTTGCTTCCAAAGGAGTTTGTTTTGTTTACTGATCACAAGGCACTGCAATACATTAACAACCAAGGTAAATTGAATCAGAAGCATTCTAAATGGGTAGAATTTTTTCAAAGTTATACATTTGTTTTGAAACACAGGTCAGGGAAATCAAACAAGGTTGTTGATGCATTGAGTCGGAGGACAGTATTTCTAAACACTATGTCAGTTGCAGTGGTAAGTTTGGAATGTGTGAAAGGGTTGTATGAAGAGGATGCAGATTTTGTAGAGGCTTGGAAAGCATGAAAAGAACCATAGAGTATGGACTGAACACCATTCTTGGATTACCATATTTAAGAAGGATTCTTGTTTAAGAAATAACAATTGTGTATTCCATAGATTTCATTACGGTTGAATCTCATTAGAGAGTTACATAGTTGCAATTTAAGAGGTCATTGTGGCATGGACAAGACCATAACATTGGTGAGAAGAACAATATTTTTGGCCCAACATCTACAAAGATGTAAAAAAAATGTTGAGGGTTGTAGAGTTTGTCAACTAGCCAAAGGTAGGAGTCAGAATACGAGACTTTACACTCCATTACCGATACTTGAAAGACCATAGGAAGATGTAAGCATGGATTTTATTCTGGGACTACCTATGACACAGAGGAAGCATGATTTTGTGATAATGATAGTAGATAGGTTTTCAAAAATGGCACATTTTGTAGCATGTAAGAAGACAAGTGATGTTAGTGAAGTGGTTGCTTTATTTTTCAGAGAAGTGGTAAGGTTACATGGTCTACTGATGAGTATTAGTTTAGATAGAGACACAAGATTCTTGGTCACTTTTGGAGAACACTTTGGAAAATGTTGGGTTCTAGATTGTTGTATAGTTCGGTCTATCGTACCCAAACAGATGGACAGACTAAGGTGGTAACCCGATGTTTAGGAAACTTATAGAGAAGTTTGAGCGGTAAAAATCCTAGTTAGTGGGATTTAGTTTTGACACCAATTGAATTCGCTTACAAGGATTCAATGAACAGATCTACAAGAAAGAGACCATTTCAAATTGTTTATGGCAGGTTACCTAAAGGGGTGGTAGATTTGGTTGATTTATTGGATCTATAAGATAAAATGAGTGTTGATGCAAGTAATTTTGTAGACAATATGCAAGAACTACATGAGCAGGTGAATCGAAAGTTATAGGCAAGCAATAACCAATATAAACAGAGGACAGATCTACGACGAAGATAGAAAATATTTAAAGAAGGTGAGTTAGTCATGGCTCACTTGAGAAAGGAATGATTTTCTAGAGGTACATATAACAAACTTAAGTATAAGAAAATAGGACTGTGCATAATCTTGAGGAGAATTTTTTATAATGCTTATCTCCAACATTCAATGTTGTTGATCTGTACGAGTTTCATGAAAGAGAAAAAGGTGATGATGAAGGTACTCTAGATGGATGGGAACAATATTTACCAATCAAGCAAGCTCAAGAAGTGGAAAAAAAATTTGCCACAAGGATTGGTAGAAAAACTTGCAACAAGGAGTATTTGGAATATTTAGTCAAGTGGACAAATAAAGGGTCTGAGGATGCATCGTGGGTTTCTAAAGAAGAACTAATATGCCTACGAAACGCTTCATCCTCTGGAGCAATAACCACATGAGCTGAGAGCTCATATTTTTCTTACTAAGGGTGTCTAATGCGAGGGCATCTTTGGTTCTGGGCAACCTGCATCACCCAAAGAACATTTCAATTATGTACAAGTCTATTTAGGACAAATGAGGATGGCTACAACTCTACTTTGTAGCTCATGTTGTGACTCCTTATTACAAATGACAATGTTGCAACTCCATACTACATGATTCCATGTTGCAACTCCACGCTATAGGATTCCATGCTGCAACTCCACGCTACAGGATTTATGCAACAACTCCACGATACAATATTTTATGTTGCAACTCCACGTTGCAAGATTCTATACTGCAACTCCACGCTATAGAAATTATGTTGGGATTTTTATGCTGCTACTCAGCATTCTGATTCCAAGTTCAATCCACATGTCTCATGAAGATTGAACGCCAAGTGACAATCAGTAGCGACAGAAGAGCGAACGAATTTTGAGTTGGGGAAATAGTTGGACAGTGAACTGCCATGATTGTTCATCTTCTCGAAAGATAGAAATGAATAGACAAAGGAGGCATTGGGAATAAAAAGAGAGAAAAAGACGTTGAGGGGGGATCATCTAGTGAGGAATTGAATCAAGATTCATTGGGGGCTGATTGAAGTGGTTTGGATCACCATAAAGAACGAGATCATAAAAGACTATGAAATACATAGAGGAACAATGCAGTGAACTAGTTCTAGTCGAGTGATGAAGGATGTATTTATTGATCACATTGTAATAGAGGAATTTCTGCAATAAATGATAAAGGCAAGGATTCATAGCATGTTTGTGCTCTTGTGGTTGTAATTAATTTCTTCTATTTTAGTCTTAATCAAAGCAATTGAAATTTATGCTAAATATCCAAACATGAGTTCCATTGTGCATTCTGAAGGTAGAGCACAGTCCTGTAGGTGTTAGATTTGTTGCAAGGCTATGCTACTATGTCAATATGTAGGGTGAGATTGTCTACATGAATGAGGGATTATTTGTCTTTTTTCTTCATGTTTCTATAAAGGCAAGATTGTCTACATGAATGAGGGATTATTTGTTTTTTTTCTTCATGTTTCTATTTCTAATACCATTCGATAACATAACCAACACAATTACCCATTATCCAGTGTGCATGTGATACCGGTTCACATTTTTAAAATTTAAATTTTCATTTATGATAAACAACATAGGATGTTCGAACTATAGAAGATGAATATATTTTAATTCCATTGAGCCAATTATTATTGAAAACTACCTTAATAGAAATTGAAGAAAGGTTGGGTATTGAAAAAATAATTCAATTCACTTCTGTGCTACTTTGTGAAAAGAAACTAATCAATAATATTTAATAAATCCTAAATAAAGATAAGTGAAGATAGATAGAATAACTCATATTTTAATCATTAAAATAATTACAATTTTGAACCTCACTGTCTCAAAGTCCATTCATGCAAGATTACTCTCATTGTTAATATAGCTAACATGGAGTTCACTAATAACGTATATTACATGGAGTTCATGAATAACATATATTAGCCCCACCATATGGCCAACCACAACTCGATGGTTGTTGAATAAACTAATCATAAAGGAGATTCACTTTACAAACTAATGGCATTTGGTTAATAATTCATAGGCCAAATGTTCACTGCATTGAGCCATGTGATCACCTTTCGTTATGCCAAGTTTTGTTTCGGCCAACTAGTAGAAGAGATCATGCCCGTAGTCGAATCTGGTGGCCATGAATCGCATTCAAGTCCACATGTAGTGGTTTTATCTTTCGCCTAAGTGGAGAATGTTGGAAAAAACCCTAATTATGATATGAATAATGTTGAGGAAAAGGTATGGAACACCTTACTCAATAATTTTCAGATATTCCTGGCTAGGACAAGATAGTTGGGAATGTCACACGGGGTTTATAGCCTCAAAACATTCACTCAATCCACAAGTATTAATTACAAGGATTAAGGTTGGTTTTATGATTTGTATATGTTGCAATGTAAAAATATAATTTATACAATGCTATAAGAATGTATACAACTTTTACAATAAAGTAAACATGGAGACCAAAAGCGAAATGAGGAACCAAGTCATGAAAACACATGTATGAGACATGACAATAATCAATTTATTTCATTCTAAGATACAAAAGTGTATTTCTCTTTACAAACCCCTGTGAGGGTATGGACCAAAGTTAGATTTAGAGGTCTCCGATGGGCACCATACAAAAAGACTTCGATAGTAAAATAAAACTAAAATTAATGATCTAGATCAGCTTGCCACAAGAATGTTGCCATTTGACTCTTTAAAACAAGTTGTTGAAAAGTATGATTCAGTTTTGAACCTTTTTGCCTTCAATAAGACCCTTAGTCTTGTCTTTCTCCTTCTATTCTCCCCTTGTCTCTTCTTCTCATTGAACCTTTATTCTTTCTCAATAAGTTGAGGTAGTTCAACTACTTCTTTTAATTAAGTCAAATTAACTTAACTAATTAGTTTAGGGAGAAATAATTAATAATAATATATAAATAATGGTCTAGTTAATAATTACTAAATAGGTGGGACCCCTTGTGACTCCCATCATTATTTTGCCAATAATCAAATATAAAATATAAAATTTATCATTTGGATCATATAACACCCTTGTAGCTCCCATTGATATTATTTAAATCGAATATTTAAATATCAGCAAAATTTAAGGACATCCCAAAAAAACAATATATCTATTTTTTCCACAAAAATATCCAAAATAAAGCTTGTTATCCCAAAAAGTTGAAAATTATTAGATACTGTCTTCATCACTGAAAATCATAAAAAACTTTTAAAATCCAGATTTGCTACTTTGCGAGGCATATTTCCTCTTCTCACTGTTCTCTCCAACTGACTTTTCTTGAGTAGCCCTTGGTTGGTTAGACCCTTGAGGTTGTATTTCGCTGATCACATGGGAGCAATCATCTTTTAGGTGGAGACGTGAAGACACAGATTTAGAAGATTTTGTGGATGGACTAGAGGGGGAGGTTGTTGTTTTTCCTTTGTCTTGCACAGGTTGTGTGATATCTGTTTTTAATCTTTTGTTGGCATGTGAGGATTGTACTGGCGAAATAGCAGGAGCAATTTGAACATTGGGATTAATTGGTGGTGGTAAGGGTAAGGACACAATGGGTCATCCACGATGGTGGGAGATAGGTTGGTGGACAATTTCTTGCCAACCACCATTAGGAGGGACTTTGGGCTGCATTGACACATGTGGAGGAACATGAATCCTGGGAAAATTCTGAGGCTGTTGGAAAGGGGGCCTTTCAGGTCGAATAAAAAACCCATACATGGCCAACCAAATTAAAGAACCCAGCTTGGAATAGTTGGTTCAACTCTTGCGGGTCAGCATCAAAGTGAATGGAAAATCAAGGCCTCATATGACCTTGCTGCCAGTTACCCTTGCCGTTGTTATTTCGGTCGTGGCTGCCTCTACTGAAAAAAAACTCATCCTATAGCAATAATTAGTGAGTCATGAAGTTCTTAATAACCCATACATGAAACTCTGCTTACATAAATCAAGAGTTGGCTCTTTAATTTACTACAAGACACATGCAATCCATCCATAATAATACCATTTATTAATTTCCACATGAACATGGAATTGATAGGGTCAATGGGAGTATGGAGGGCTTGTATTTAGCGTAAAGTGATATCATGGAGGGGTAGGATTTATGAATATTGTTCCAACAATCAATAAAAACAATCAACTGTGTAAAAACATATCCCAGAATACCAATCATCAATCTCTTTAATGTCAACTTTTCTCCATTTCCATATAGACTTCTCTTAAAAATAAATATCACAGAACAGGGAATTGATAAGTGAAATTGGGATCATGAAGGGGTTGTATTTAGCGAAAAATGGTATGAATGAAGGGATTCCCATTGATATTGTTCTAATAATATATCAAACAATGCCATTATGGATGTTAATTAATAATCAAAACCTTTTACTGTTTCAAAATTGAACAGCACTCTGTTTCCAAAAAACAACCTAGAACTGGTGTTTCTTTCCAACGCTACTCATTTTCTTGAGAAATTGCATTGAAAAGTGATCAATTTTATATTTCCTAGGAATTAATTAACAATAATAGCATTACAGATAAGATAGAGGTAGGATGAAAAAATAGAAGGGTTACGAGACGGAAAGGGGTCTGCGACTAGGGTTTTCTCGGGCGTAGACCCCACATTTTTTGTTTTGGTTTCTCCTGGTGTATACGCACGGGGTAGGCTCTCAGTCTGCAAATCTCCAGTCTTCTCCATAGAAGGCTCTTCACCCCATATCCCTTCATTGTCGTGGTACCTTTCTTTCGGATTTATACTGCACAGATTTTTTCCTCTTTGAATGTTAGAGATCGAGCCCTCCCTTTGGATCGGATTTATGTTGCGCGGAGTTTCTCCTCGTGACTGTTGCGGATCAGGACCTCCTTTTTAACGAGGCGACTTTTCTTATGGTGGTCAAGTATTTCATATTGTTGGTGAGTTTCTCAAGGTGATGCAACAATCTCGCCGCGGCTCTTTTTTCTTAGATCCATCCTTTTTCTACGCAGATCGATATTCTGTTGGATGGAGGTGCATTATTATCTTCGTGAGGCTTCCTCTTTTTTCCTGCAGGCAGTTGAGGTGCTCCCATCCGACCTCCCTCTCTAGTTTTGGGTCGTTGTCGGGGTTTGATGCATACCATGAGCTTCTTGTTCCTGGTTTCAAAGTTTGATTGCCGAGTTTCATATTTTTTCAGCCAGGGTTTGGAGTTTTTGGGCCCTCTGTTATTATTCAGAGGATTGTATGTCTCTTAGACCTAGTCTGGCCTACCTATGGGTTCTCTTTGGAGGAATTCTTGTCTGTCTTCTCTTGGCTTGGGGCTCTTGGGTGTTCCTTCTGCAGTTTTACCTTCATGTGACGAATCATTCCTCTTGGGTGCATGGATATGGGTTTGGGCCTTGGTTTGTGTATCTCTCACTCTCCTAGTGTTGTGATTCCTCTCTCTAGTTTCGTTGATTGTTCAGGGTTTGATGTATGATCAGTTCTGGCTCCTTTTGGTAGTTTTCAATGGTTTGCCTCCTGTCTGGCGAGGGTTGTGCTAGAGCTTTTAGGTCCTATCCTTGGGTGTGCGTTGTTGGTGGTTGGCACTTTGAGGTCCTTGGTGTGGGCGTGCAGTTTCTGTACTTCTATGTTGGTCGTGGTCTACTTTAATGTTGTTTCTTTCTGGTTCTGTCGTAGCGAGGGTTTTCATATCTCTCTCACCTGGTCCTACCAGCCACCATGGTTTTGTTGGGATTGCTTTTTCAAGTTCATTTCTTTGGCGGGACTTTTTGTTCTAGGATCTCTAGTCTCTTTGGGGGTTATTTTTACAGCTCCTATTTTATATTCTTTTTCTTTCTGGATTTCCAGCCAGTTTTTGTGTCCCTTTGGGATCTTTCTACCCATGATTGGGTCGTACTTAAGGCACCTACAAAATGTAATTTGGTTCTCTTCGGATGAATAAAATTACGCTTTTTTCCGGTGGAAAAAAAACCAATAATAACATTGTTTATATATAACAGAGTCGAAAAGTGAACAACAACATAATAATCACAACGAACACAAAAAACAGTCGCGGAGTGGACAAGATATGGTCCATAATGTCATCACTAGTAAAGTTTAAAGCCACAGGGTCCCACAAAGTGTCCAAAGGTTCCCAGTGTATAACAATAATTTGAACGAAACCGTAATTAACCAAACTTTCCAATTTATTGCATTCTGGTTCGTAAAACTTCACTCAAGTATTTCATAATTCATATACAGGTGCTCATCGCATTTGAAAACAAAATACAACAAGTTGTATTTTAAAAATACTTTTGTAACATTGCTATCGAACAGTTATTTTTCCTTGTGACAGACTGTGTAACCAAACAAATAAGTGGGTTCAACATTTCTTTCATCTTCACACAACAAATAATCAATCAAACCCATGAATAAAAGGAGCACGAACAATGCCTTTTCTTAATTTTGGGTTGGCCATCTTTTACGATAATTTCCAATGCATAGGGTTCAATACGCAACATTGGACAGTAAGGTGGTAGAAGAGAGCGGGCTAACAAACTCAAGGTTTGGCCAGAAGGAGCACATAAGGTTTAATCCTTCACAAAATTCCACATTAATACTCATAGAGCAGTGACCAAGGCACAGGCACAATAGCCACGAAAACCACAACTTAAAAGGCATGTAGAGTGTCCAAATAACCCATAGGAAAGAAGCGGGGATAACTATTTCAAACAGGGAAGAAACCCAAACAAGGAACCAGAGGCAAGGCATGCTCGAGAGTTTCCCAACGATATTCTTTTCCATAACAAAAATGCGAACAACTACACACAACAAAAGACACCACGCCTCTTTTCAATGCCATGGTTCAAATACAACAACCATAGGAAACCAAAAACTTGCAAATGACCTATACATAGTCTGAATTCATTCATATAACAGCTTTGGAAATGCACAGACCATGAGCAAACAAGAGCCAACTGTTGAATTAAAGAGTAGAGCGAATGCTCATGGATGGAAAAGCAAGAAAACCCCATACATGTGTAAAATTGCTAAGGAGAAATGACCAACCTGTATACCTTCTCCACGATCGAGCAAAGCAAAGCACCAACAACCAACAAGAGCAAATGAAAAATGACTAGGGTGGCGGGCTCGAGGTGAGTTAGAGTGACATGCATTTACTGCATGTCGCTTCTACATTCACGTTTTCATTCATGGCAAGTACAACCAGGCCCACTATTCAACTCATCAACCATTAACATCCAAATCAACTTAATACAAATCGACTATACCATAGTTTGCCAATGTTCCAATTTTGCAAATGCGCCAACCCTTGCCATTATTCCCATTTCACATATAACAAAACTTTGCTAGGGATACCAAATCACAACCAAACTTACAATTAAACCAATGTGTGCAACACTTGTAGCAAGGGTCAAGGTAATCACCAAGCTATACACCATATAAAATATAAAAATTAAAATTGGAGTGTAGATTCCTCGTTCATTTAAAGGCAACATAGTCATACTTTGCGTGGGATAATTAAGACAACATCATTTCTTGTTTAGTCACCCTACCCATATCATCCTGTAACAATTATTTTGACATCGATTAAAAGCAAATAAATTGTAGAGTTTGTGTCGCAACCAAGCCATAAACACATGAAATGTAAGTGTTTCTTCTCTGTCATAGTCATGTAAGTCACACAAGGATCCCACCTATTACTATATTATTAAATATAATTAAACAATCAAGCGTTGCAACCATTTGCAAGTAGGTACCCTATGTTGTGCTTTTGAGCATCAACAGATAGGAGGCAACTGAGGGCAGAGCGTTCTCAATAAGGCTAAGGATGCAATAGTTTTCTACAATTTCGGAGGGGGAAAGTAACTATAGGTAATGGAAGAGAGGTGAGATAAGGGATTTTAACTAGTAGACCCAACATCTAACGAAGTAGTGAAAGTAATGAAACTAGGAGCAAAGGTAAAGTCAAAGCTAAAATGAGTAAGCTTAAACTTATTTAGATGCTCGCTCGAATGTTGGATAAGTTGTTGACTCGAATGCTACCCTACGTATATGACTCTATATCTGTGTCTTAAATCGAGTGGTCCCCTCATTTTATGTCCCTAAGAATAAAATCACGACATGTGGGTGCTTGTGCGTAGGAAATAATGCATGCCAGTTATAACAACAATGCTCTCCCTCTATGGCGAGTGTAGGCGACATCAGATAAATGTGTTATTCCTTGACATCTTTGGAAAGCAACCAAAAATTTGAAATAAAGTATATTTGACCATCCTGAGTCATTCATTGGTGGTCGGTCCATAACATCCAGACAGATATAATACCTGCACGTATTTCCATTGCTCAAAGTAAGCTTTACAAATTCTTATAACAATTTCAGTTTCATAATACATTCCTTCCTCCTTTTCTAGGTTTTTTATTGATACAATATTCTCCAACCAAAACCCAAACCCCTCTACTTTTTGCTTCTTGCTACCTTGTACCCCTGTCCTTGTTTCGTCCACTGTAGTTTCGATGTGTCAGAACTAGTGATTATAAGACCAATTGCATTCCTTATTGTAAGAATGATGATTTGCAAGGCATGGGGAAGGAGCTTATTAAATTAGTTTAGAGGATTCATTTGATTGATAAGCCTCGTGATTTTTCAATTGAGTTATCTACTATAAGCTGAAAAATAGATTAACATATTATATATGCTTTATTGTAAATATAATGTTCATAATAGCAATCTAGGTTTATTTTCATGCTTTTACTGCAATTTTTTTTTTTGTGAGAATTGTGATATTACATGCCCGTTTAGTTATTTTGACTACAACAATGGATGTCTATATAAGGTTTTAGAGATAATTAAATAACATAATTTTATGTGATGCATGTAGAAGACTTAAGAGATAATTAAATAACATAATTTTATAGGGTTCCTATGGTACTCATCACATAATGACTTGTTAGTGGATTGATTGTTCAAATAACCTATGTCTGACCTATATGTTACTAGTTGTAAATAAATCACCATGCCTGGCTCCATCAATTCATCAAAACCTAGTCTAATGAATCCAAGCTATTGATTCATTGAAAAATTGTAGTAAACCTATTCTACAAACTAGATGGCGATTTCTCGATTAATTTCTTGTATTATTGTGATTGTTGATTATTATTTCACGCTATTCTCTTTACTATGATCGTTGACTATTATTTCAAGCTATTATCTTTATTATAAGGCAATTTCTTGCATTATGATAATCGTGGAAAAAAATTGCAGAAATAAACCACTGCTTACCAAATCTAGGAATCTTTGAACGCTCTTGTAGCAGAGTTCGGAAAAAAAATGTGATCTTGTAATCACTCCTTTATTTACTAATTCATATATTGTGCTTGCAGGGATACCATGGATCACACAAATCAATCCAAGAAGAGAAAGACTTTCCGAAAAACAAATGAAAACTCTAAGCATCTGAACATATAACTAGTGCAAATAATGGATCAATCCAAGTAGATGTCGAAAAACAAATGAAAATTTTGAGCATCTGAGCATCTGAGCATACAATTAGTGTAGATAATGTAATGTATGGGTAGACAGGCAGTGCGATGGAGAGCATTGATTGCACCATTATTCAAAGTTGGTGTCAAAGCTAGAACTTAGACTGCACCATTGTGAACCTATAGTCAACTGCAGTGTGTGCAGTGTTGGTTGTCATAGCCTCCAAAGGGGCTGCCAGTAAATTGTAGCATCAATGTTAGGTCCATGTGTCCACATGAATGGAAAATGTAGAAGGAAGAGAAGGTGGCGAAACAACACATTATCAAAATAAACAACATTGAGTATCCATTAAACCAATTTAATGAAAGCTTGATATTATCCAAGAAGAATTTAATGAAAGGTTGATATTATCCAAGCTTTCGTCGTCGCTTGTGCAATAAGACTTCAATTGTATCATCCAATCATAAGAAAGAAAAACAATTATAAATAGGTTGAAATATTAAGTGATCTCGAAACTTTAGTTATATCTACATATGAAATGAGTCAACGATAAACTAATAGATGGTTAAAGGCAAACTCATTGCTTTATACACTGTGTGGCAACATGTATAGTAAGACTATTGTATGATGAATCTATGATTGTGTATTAATTAAAGGTAGTGTATAGAGTTGAAGTTGAAGATATTGTATTAAATTAGCTAATAATAAAAAAATTGTGATTAAAAATCTAACTCTTTTTCCAAACAAGAAAATTTATCTTTATATTAGATTGTTAAGAACCAAACATCAATATAGCATAGAAAAACCTCAGGAAAAGTACTCAACGCCTTGAAAAAGAGATAATTTCAGATAATAATCCTCTTCGAGGGGGCAACCTCCTTTT
>JZKD02S1629545.1:110049-123385 GCA_000966675.3 Picea glauca
GGACAGGGAGGCTGGGAGAGCAAAGGAGTTCCATGGTTCCATGTGGGAGGGGGAAGGACACAAGTTTGAGAGTGGGGGAGGCACGAGGGGACAATGAACGAGGAAGTGTGGGAGAGAAAAGGTGGGAGGAAATCTAGAAACTCAGAATGTGACACGAAGGCGTGGAGACTAGGAGGGGAGGCCTCAAAGTCCACTAGCTTCGTGTCAAAGGCCTCCATGCGTCCTAAGCACATGGAGGGCACGTGAAAGGAACTCGGGGGGAGAAGTGATGGTGGGCGGGAAAAGTCTTGTCGGAGGGGACAAGGGATGGGACCGAGCACCTGAAACCGGGAGACAGAAAAGATAGGAGCGGGAGAGGATTAGGGGGCGGAGAAGGGAAAGCCTGCGACCCCCTCTTCAGGTTTTTTGCCTTAGTGGGCTTGGTGCGAGGGGCTAGGCTGCAGAGCTCCATCCGCGAACACCTTAATATGTAAAATGTTTAGCAATAGTTTTGTAAAAATATTCAAATTTTTAAGAAGTCTATATAGTTTCCATGAAATTTGGGCGAATTGTTTTTAGGAAAAATAAAAACAAGCTATTCTTTATTTGGGAAAAACCATAAAAAATTAATCTATTTACGAAATTTAACCCCTAAAATCATCTAGGATGAGTAAGGTAAGGTCACTGACTTACAAATTCAAATCCTCTCGGTGTTTCACTTGTTTTAAACTTTTTGGTATTTTATATTGAAATTTTAACTGTTGTGGGTGAATCAACAGTACAACATATAAAAGGTATCTGTTGCCAAATTAGCCGAAGACACACAGAAAGACGCTAAGAATTTACTACTATTGCAAAGTTCTCCAAAATTTCCTACATAAACAATGCAGGAGTACAGTCTTTGAAGGTTTCGTTTTCCTGAGATAACAGGTAAGTTTTGTGCTCCATATATGCAAATATTTTTCTGGACATTCGCAAAATACTTAATTCCGTGGATTGCAGTTCCTGGACATTGGGAAAATGATCTTTAGTTACACTAGACACTGCTCGATTAGCTTCGAAATCACGACCTAAGTTGCTTTTGACGAAATCAACTGATTGCCTGGGATTCGAACCGGGTGACCATCTTTTGACGACCAGGCCCTATTACACCAGCACTAAATCCACTTCCACATTTTGTGACTCTGCCTTTCTTCTTGCTTTCATAGATCCAGTGAGGGTTTCAATTTTTCGGTTTCGCTTTTCAAGCTCCAATTTTTTTTTTTTTTTTTTTGCCTATCTCGCCCCATAATGTTGGTTTCTGTTAACTTGTTATGTATGGTTCCAGCCTTGATTTTTCGTAGCCATAGATTTTGATCCTTTCTGTTATATATCTCCCATAGCCATAGATTTTGATCTTTTCGTAGCCATAGTTATATATCTCCCCCTTTCTGGATGCTTCTATGATATTGCAGACTTATGCCCTTGATTTTAATTCCCGTGATTATTTTAAGTAAGCTATCCATTTTGACTCTTTTATGTTAGGTTTCATTTAATTTTCGTCTTTTATGTAATTTTTAGTCTTTTAATTTTTTTGGAAGCTTCTGGTGTCGTCGATTCCCATCCTCTTGTCCAGATTTAAGTCTGAACTCGTTTAATAAGGTAAGTAAAATAGAGCCAATTTATATAAAATATATTGAATAGTTACAGAGATATTTACAGATTGTCTTTCGATCTAGTTTGCGGATACCAACTAGTTTGGGGATACCCGATTCAGCCAAGGATTATTCACAATGCTAGCCCAAAACCAGGCCTATTGTCTTTCAAAACAAAAACAATCATAGAACTGCCATCTCCTGCTAAAAGACACATATCGAACTGCCATCTCCTGCCTTCTCAATACACATATCGAACATCAAGAATAAATAGAGATTTTACACTCCTATACATATTATTATCTTAATAGTCTCTCATATAAGTTCCAGAATTGAATGGAATCAATAACTGTATAGCACTATTTCACTAGTCACATTGAATTTTTAAAGATTCCCACACTCTTTATGCTAAATTAACATTTGAGTAATGGTCAGATAGAGAAGGTATTGGGCGCTCTGGCAGCTGCGAGGGATTTTGATGTGGAAGGTTGACCATTGTTTGAAAAATTCACTTGAGGCGCTGTGCATCAATTCCCATCCACCACCGTCACCATCGCCATCATCATGATTTACACGGCAATTGACACATTCTATGTGACAGACGAGCAGATTGTGAACTCACCATCACGGAAGGATGGAATTGACCAAGAAACGGAGACGATGCTCCGTCTATATGGCTGCGAATTGATTCAAGAAAGCGGCATTCTGCTTAGATTGTATCCTTTCACCTGTGCTGTTTTTCTTAAATTTTCAATTTATTTATTTATTTTCCCTATAAGCAATAGTGTACAACTAGGCTTAATTTATGAAGGTCGATCTTAACCTTTACAGACCACAAGCAGTCATGGCAACAGGCCAAGTTCTGCTCCATCGATTCTATTTCAAAAAATCATTTGCACGCTTTAATGTCAAGGTATGCATATTTTTTTCTCATATTTTCCTGTCGTTCTTTGCTGTGGTTACAGTTTTAGCTCTGATAATCCTGTTTTCTCTTTTTTTTATTGAAATTTTCATTTCAGATTTATTTATTTATTTTTTCGTGGTCTGACTGCGGAATTTTGGGGGTTTTGTAGCGGGTGGCAGCAAGTTGTGTTTGGCTTGCGGCAAAGCTTGAAGAAAGTCCTCGGAAGATTCAGCAGGTTTTGAATGTGTTTCATCGTATGGAATGCAAGCGAGAGAATTTGCCGCTTGAACCACTCGAACCCCATTCTAAAGTCGGTGTTTCTTTCTCGTTAAACCAAACTCAACTTCTTTTAGTTTTTATTCTGCTGGATGGCTTCAAAGATTGAATTGAAGGGATTTTTTTTTTTAAATGCTCTGGTGTTCAAAAGTCGAATTTGACGTCCTCATTGAGTGAAATCGTGAAAAGTATTGCATCCAAAAATTTTGAAAGGTAAGAGGGCAATGTAGTAATAATCCCCATGCTGGAGCTTTAACCCTGATTGCGACCACATCTATTCCACCAATGCAAGAGATGTTAATGCGTAAGGTCTAAAATATGAATGGTAAAATTTGTTGTTCAACATGGATATCTGACACACATAGAGGTCAAAATTCACTAAGCTTTAGGAAAAAGTCCTAGCCCCCCACTCTGTCAAAAAGTCCTAGCCCCCCACTATTGTAGTATTGCTGCCTTAGGATCTTGTGGATATGTTCTCTTCTATGTGATCCCGTGCTCCTATAATTCAGATGCTAAATGTTATTTTTCCTTAACTCAGCATATGCAGTTATAGCCAGTAATTTACTAAACGGCATTGTCTAAACATTCGATCTTTTGAACTTTTTCACTGGATTCCGGCGAAACAGATCTTGGTGAAATCACCATTTTGTGTTGTTTAAATTGCATTTTTGAATGCATAAATGGCTTCAGTACCTTGAAAAACCCTCGTGGCACTCTAATTATACATACTCAATCACTCAAATCTGGAGTTCCAACAATTTTTGGTCGGATTTCAAGTAAAATTGATCAGAAAATATGCCTGTAAAAATGCCAAAAAGTTGAACGTTTAGACTATGCATTTACTAAACTCAGAAAAAATATACTTGCTGATATAAATCTGAAAATTACGCTAATAACCTACAGCTGAGTTGTATAACAGCGAAAATGACARCAAAAGCATACACAAAACCRAATATAAGAACACATGGACACCAGAAGTACCCTGGAAACCCCAGTGTGGGGAAAACCAGCAAAAGAGGGGCTTTATTGAGTCTTCTGGGCAAATTTAACAGCAGCAAAATTACAGTCATCTCCAGGAATTTACAGGAAAACCAGCAAAAGAGGGGCTTTATTGAGTCTTCTGGGCAAATTTAACAGCAGCAAAATTACAGAGTCATTTCCAGAAATTTACAACAGCAATGCAAAAATTTCTTACAACATTATTTTGTTGTGTTCTGGGGGCTGTAAGGCCCTCCAACACTTCCACAAACTGTGCAGAAATTTTCCCAACTGTTGCTGCCCCTTTTCTCTGCTGTATGGCCCTCCTAGTGCGCCCCTCTGGACTGTTGTACGGCCCAGAAATCTCACCCACCAAGCTGCTGTGCTATACGGCCTGTACGGCCCTCAGAAGGTTGCTGTACGGCCCAGCTTACACCCAGAAATTTTAGACTTTATTTTGCTGCCTTTGGCCAGCTCCTTCAGCCCTCAAATTTCTCTGAAGATGACTGTCCTGTTCTACACTTGCTCAGCTGCAAAACTCAGCCACTTACTCCTGCTCTAGCTCCCTCCTTCAGCTCTCATGCACAATGAGAATGTGTGTATGTCCTTTCACCCTTAGCCTCCTTTTATCTTTCTTCCAACCACCATTTGTCTTGAGATGTGTGCCCAAATTTGGGCCTCAATGGTTGAGATTGGGGTGCCCCCTTTGGGCTGGACCCCACTCTCCACTAGCCTATGTGCCCCCTTTTTTTTGGGTACCACATTCCACTCAAAACAGAATTTTGCTGATTGCCTAAGTTAGACTTTAGGCAAAGATAATTAAGCTGATATGGGTAAGTGGTGTGTCCATCAGCTGGTCTAGGACACATAGGCACAGCTGAGACACCTACCGAGCTAAAAATCTAACACTAAAGCCCTCCATGTTGCTGCACCATTACACCACTATTAATCTGCAGTAGAGGAGAATGAGAACATACTTTAGAAAAAGAGTTGCTTGTTGCAATTTATTTTCTTCGATATGCTTGTTGATGTTCTGTCATCCAAATGTGTAGAATATGAAGCTTAGTAATTGATTTTTAGTTTCTTGATTAATGATTTACTGTCAAATTGACAAGGATTTGTCTTTAAAATGATATCCAATTGTCAAAAGTTAAAACCCAAGGTCAAAAATCTTGGTACCGCTGATAGAAATTCAAGTATTTAATGACTGGACTAAGAGGTGAAGCCCCAGTTGATTTTCATGTAGGAAAAAATATGGGAAGATTTATATACATGTGCATTCAAAGAAAAATGAAATATATGAACATTGTGTGTATGAAGTAATATTCCCTAGATTTGGTGACCAGTGTGTCTACTTTGTTCACGATGGGCATATAAAGTAAAACCCTTCTTCATTTTGTAGGTGAAATTAGATGTAAACCTATGGAAAGAAAGAAAACCCCTTGAAGGGCTTTGGCTGTTGGATATTATATGATATATCTATCAATATTTCCATTAAACTATAGTTTTGATATACAGAGATCATAATATATGTTCTGAAAGCTCAATAAAATGAAGAGGTTGTCATAGAGCTGAATCATCATTGTCGAGGATAAATTTGCTCTATTAACCTAGAAACTAAGAGTCTCCATATTGACTGGCACTTTTAATTGCAGAAATATGCACGGTTGAAGATGGATTTGAACCGAACAGAACGACACCTGTTGAAAGAGATGGGTTTTATTTGCCATGTTGAACATCCCCATAAATTCATCTTGAATTATCTGGCTCAAGTGGAAGCACCTCCAGAATTGATGCAAGAGGCTTGGAATTTGGCAAATGACAGGTATCCTTGAACTTAATTGATTTTTCTTTTTGGTTTTCAATTATTTAATAAATTCAAGTTGATTGAATTATATTTGATATAGGTGGATATTATGGTATTTGATTTGTGGGAGTCAATTACAGGGGCATAATAAGGTATCAATAACTAAAGCAATAAGCTGAAGCTAAAATACAACTAAAAGAATCTTATAGCTAAAGCTACATCCATAAAGCTCACCTGTGCAAGCTATTGGTATTGATCTTGTTTGTGCAGTAATTTTGAATCTACACAGCATGTTAGTTGTGCAATATGCTTGCTAGCCTAGCCAACATAATGGTGGCATGTACGTTGTAACTATAATGTGTGTAATATCTGGCCAGTATAGATTTGCATGGGTATTAGAGCAAGCTTGCTAAGCACATCACAAATATGTCTGCCGGTCAATTGATTTGGCTGCAATCTAAAAAACCTATTGCTTGTGAATTTTGTTTTCATTTTAGTTGCATGTACCAATTTTTTTCTTGCAACATTGCCTTTTGCTCAAGTACAACCTGCAGGAATTTGATCTTTATTTTTGGAACATGCTTGTCTCTGTTATTTGAGCTGTGGCAGTTGCTTTTTTTCTGTATTTTTTGTGTGGTGTAATCTGGCATATCTGATTGTATGGACATGTTATCAGTTTATTCCATTGACTGCACTATTTTTTTTGACAGTAATGGTTATATTTTGTATTAAAAAAAACTACAGCCAAACCAGACAGTGGGTTGGTTAATACAAAAGTTATAGGATTGGCCGTAGCCTGATATCAAATACATTAAGTCTAGCTTCTAGGGGTTGGTTAATACAAAAGTTATAGGATTGGCCGTAGCCTGATATCAAATACATTAAGTCTAGCTTTTAGAAAATTCCTAATTCCTTACTCTAGTTACTGCTGTTATAGGCCTGGCAGGTATTCTGCCATACAAATTGAAAAAGCAACAGAATTACTTGGCAAAACACTGCATATGAAAAGCAAATGTCACAACATTTAAAGATCTGTGTAGGTAGCAGCAAGCGAACTCTGAGTACCTCTTGATTTGTTCTCTTCAGCTTCTATTCTTTGATCTTAATTTGCTGAGGTAGGAGATTTCAAGAGCAGGAAAGGAGCTTACCGGCCTCCATTGCTTGATGGGGAGTTTCTGGGTGTGCCTGGGGTCCCTTCCCCCTTTTCGAATAGCCCCCTGGATTGGGCTGCTTGCTCTGTTCTTCACCAACCAATGGGGCTTGTAGAGTTTCATCTTCTTCTTGAACAGCCTCTTGATCACCTTGAGTTATGCTAGGGGGTTCAACTTCAGCCCCAAGATTTTCCTGGATTGGCTGCTGCTCCACCTTCTCACTTTCCTTTTCCATATCTTTGAGATTTTCAAGGGCCTTAAATCTATTGGAGTTTGCTTTGGATGGTCTCGTATGTTGTTTTTGGATGCTGCAGTACCTTAGACTGCTGTTTTCTCCGTTTGCTATTTACTGGCCTAAATGGGTTCTGCTCCATTTCACTGGAAGAGTTCGTAGCCTGCTTAGGCAGAGTCTGGTTCTCCTGATTCTTTGAGCAATTTTTAGCAAAATGCCTGTACTCATGACAAGAGTTACACTTAAAAACTGAGTCACAAGGTTTGCCAGATTTGAAGGTTAGGGTTTGAATTTAGACGAATCTCAACGTTGAAGGTAAAATTTGGCAAACTTTTTCACAAATTCGACTCTGTTTGCAGGGGTATTCAATAGGTGAACAGTAATGGTCACAAATCACTGAAATTTCAGGCTCACTCATAGCATTCGATGCATATAAGATTGAAAATAAGTAAATGTAAATAAGATACATTAACTCCAGCTAAATTCACTGAATATCGTCCCATATAAAATATGATTCTCTTACCTGAAATCTGAGAGCCCAACTGCCATTGTTTACTGTGTTTTCCTGGAACGTTTCAAATGTATGTCCTGGATGGATGCATGCATGGTTTGTAGAGTCTGGGCTCTGCATCTGTCCCAATCATCACCTGCGGACTCCATTCCTGCAGAGTCTCCCTCAAATTTTCTCACTGTGACAGACATGGCCAATTTAACAGGTTATTCATAGCACTGAATGGATGGAGAATAATTTCTACATACAGAGGGCATGGTTTGTGGAATCTGGACCCTGCCCAATATCAATCCTCCGGTTTTGAAATTTTTACATTCCTGCCCGCCTGCCTGCACATGAACTCGAACCCTGAACTAAACTCTTATTGTGTGACAACTTGAATTTTAAAGAACTTATAATCTCTTATATGTTATATTATATATAATATATATAAATATACTATATATGTTATAACTTATACAATATATCTAATATATTGTTATATTATTTATCTTATATATATATATAGTCAAACTTAATGACGAATGGTATCCAAATCTCATCAAAAAATTCGAATTTGAACCGAATTTTATCATTCTCGAACTCAAATTTGAAACTCAACTTAAAAGGAAGCTGTTCATAGTCTAGCTCTTGCTGGTGGTTCCAGCCATCCATATTTATTTGCAACGCTTTTGGAAGGCCCTTCTCCAAGTCCACTTCTGCACATATTCTGGCATAGGATTACAGATTTCCTCTTGGTTCAACTCAGTCAATGTATTGACCCAGTTCATCTCCAGTAGCTCTGAAGGTACTTTCATTCCAAAATAGTAATGGGAGGTGGGGCAGCCTTACTCATATGGGGTCTTCTGTGTGTCGATGTTTGTAGCATCGGACATGTACTTCCACATTGGTTTTGTGTCTTAACATGTGGAAGTCATCATTGATACCTCTCAAGACTTAGGAAATTCACTTTAATTAAGTAATTATAAAGTGAATGCCTTTTTATAATTAATTGAGTTTAATTTAATGAAATGATAAGTTTTTGACATTAGTGAATTAAATTAAATCTTAGCCATTAATCTCAAGTGTTGGTGGGATCTAATCTCAACCATTGATCACTTTGGAGATCTAGGGTTTTGGATTTAGGGTAAACTCAACATTATAAAAGGAAGATAAGGTGAGAGGAGGAGGCACACAGAGAGAGAGTGAGATTTCATTGATTGGGTGGAGGAATTTCATCCAAGTGTGCAGGGTCTGAGGAAGGAAGCAAGGGGCAACAAAGGAGTAGCGGCCAACAAGATTGAAGGACAAATCTTGAGATGTGATCGGCTAGTTTTCTGTTTGTATTTTTTTCTTAGAGGGGCCATTTTCCCAGGATGGGAGCCCTTGTAAGCTTGGATTCATTTATAATGAAAAGATGACTTGAAGGGTAGAAATATGTGAGCATAATTGTGGTTTTCTGTTTATTGCTTCTGCTGATTTATTTATTTAAATTGTTAAAACCCAGTTGTGCTTTTATTTAGTAAATCTGCAATAGTTTACAACAAAGTATTTACTAGGAATTAATTGCCAAGGTGTTGGGTTAGTAAAATTAACATGGTATTAGAGCTAGATCTTCGAGGAGGAGACCAAGGGTGCATAGATCCATTGATTTCTTGTAGGGACAACAATACAACAAGCGAGGGAAGGGGAACCCAACAAACCATTTTTTTTTGCAGGCTGTACAGTCGTGGGTAGCTATTGGGTGGTGTGGGCAGCCCCAAAATAGTCGCGGGCAGCTTTTGGGTGCTGCAGGCCCCTAGAACAGCCATGGGCAGCAGTAGGAGGCTGTGGGCAGCCTTGGGCAAAGTGTAGACAACGGCGGGCAATAGGTCTAGGCAACGAGCAGATCTAGGCAGCGAAAGAGTTTCAGGCAACAGAAAAATTTCAGAGCAGAAGTGTTGGGTGGCTTGTTGAGCAGTGGCAAAATTTCGGGCAGGGGTCCGTGTAGCTAGCAGAGGAGATCAGATCAATTTTTGGTGCTTGATGGAATAAGCACACGGTAGTTCTTTGCAGATCTAGAAATGGCAATGACTTGTCTTAGGTTTGAAGACAGGTTGGATGGAGCATCTAACTTTCTCTCTTGGAAAGCGAGGGTGACCTTGCTATTGAAGGAACATGACGAGTGGGAGATCATGAAAAAGGTTGTTCCTACACCGATAGATGTAGTAGAGAAGACGACCCTCAAGAAGAAGGACATCAAAGCCTAGAGAGTCATCATGGATGTCGTGAAGGATCATTTGATCATGGATGTCGTGAGATGTTCAAGGCTCTAGTGGATTTGTTCTAGAGTGATAACTTGAACAAGAAGATGGTCTTGAGAAACAAGCTCAGATCCATCTAGATGTCAAGTTTTGACAATGTTACTACTTACTTCATGAGGATCACTTGGACACGTGATCAACTTGCAGCCATTGGGGTGAAAGTGGATGAGGCAAAACTTGTGAATGTGGCATTGAATGGTTTCACCAAGTCACGAGAGCCATTTGTCAAGGGGATCTATGCTTGGGAGAAGCTTCCGGATTGGCAGAGGCTTTGGGATGATTGCATCCAGGAAGAGACTTGGGAGGAGTCTAAAGCACAGGCAAGCAGGAAGATGGATAGGGGAACCTGGCTTTGGTCAGTCAGAGTAAGAGGAGAAAAGGAAAGGGTTCTAGTAAGGACTTGAATAAAATCAAGTGCTTCTCGTGCCACAAAATGGGGCACTATGCATCACAGTGTCTGAAGAAGAAGAAAGGTAAGGAGAAGACGCAATAGGTAGCAACAACAACAAAAACTCAGATGGACGAGTTTGTTATGAAGTTTGAGAAGGACTTCTCACTGATCTCGTGCCTCTATACCAACACCATCACAAGGAGTGCATGGTACTTGGACAATGGTGCATGTCATCATATGACAAAGGCACATGAGATATTCAACAGTCTAACGAAGAAGTACTCAGGATATCATGTGGAGTTGGTGATGATGCCAAGTATACAGTGGAGGGGGAGGGAACTATCTTGTTCCAGCTTGAGTCAGGAGGTTCGTTGGAGGCCCAGGATGTGCTTTATGTATCAGAGATGAAGAAGAATTTGCTCTTTAGTCTCAACTCTGGAGGACAGGGGTTTTTCCGTCTTGTTCAAGAAAGGGAAAGTACTCATACATTCAGAGGGAGCTAGCCCTGACACGACAATGAGCATTGGTGTCAGAGAGGGAAAGTTATACAGGTTGCAGGGCATGCTTGTTCGTAGGTTCAAGGGGATCTTGGATCTTGTCCATTCAGATGTGAATGGACCAATTTTAGTGGTAGAGGATGAGGAGCAAGAGGCTCCGAAGGGTGAGCAGAGTTCACAAACTTCTAGTTCAGGAAGTCAACCTTCAGGTGGGAAGGAGGAGTTAGCCCCCCTTCCAGTTCTTTCAGGAGACCTAGTTGGTATGAACTGACATTGATGGATGCTTAAGAGCATGTGGAGGCTCCTAGGAGCATAAACATGGAGAGCAGGCCTCCAAAGAAGTATCCATACTTTAGGGCACGCATCATCTATTCAGAGACTTTTAGTGTTCAAGAAGCAACAGACCGACATGGTTGGAGGGATGCCATTGTGCAGGATGTGTGCGACATTGTGCTAAGGTCAGAGGGAGAACCAGTTCCAGGTGGTTCTTGGAGAAGTACCTTCCTTGCTAAGAGGTTAGCTTTTGGGGTAGCTCGGCTTCTGCATTGGCAGTGCCTAGCATGCGGAGGTGTCTGAGCAACACTCTCTAGATATCAACTTTATTAGTTAAGTGGCTTTTATTTAATAACTAAAGTGACTTTTTATAAAGTTGAGCGACTTAAGTGATTTAAGTCATCTCAATGAGAGATTAAGTCACAGTTGTTGATCTCAAGAGATCAAGATCAGATCTTGATCGTTGATCACTTTGGAGATAGGGTTTTAGTCATTAGGAGATTATAAAAGCAGATCTAAGAAAAGTGGGAGGCACACAATGTGAGACTCACAAAGAGTGTGAGAGGTAGATTGAGCTGAGAGGAAGAGGGCGAATTTGCAGTTAGAGGAAAGGTTGATTTTTCGGGGCTGAAAAAGCAGGACCGATTTTTTAGGGCCGAAAAAGTTGGACCAAAAAAGCAGTGAAAAAAGCTGGACCGAAAAAGCAAGACCGATTTTTTAGGACGGAAAAGCAGTAAAAAAAGCTGGGTCGAAAAAGCTGGACCAAAAAAGTGGGATCGAAAAAGCAGGCTGCTTTTGCTGGGTTGTAAGAAATTTCTGAATTAGCTGCTGTAATTTTTTCTTCCTCTGAAGCTAATAAAATCCTCTCACTTACTAGTTTTGCCTTCGAGGTTTTTCTAGGGGCATTGCCTAGAAATATCCGTGTTCAAATGTGTGTGATGTTTATGATTACGCTGTGCATTTTTAATGGTTAAAACTCAGCTGTAAATTTTATGCATAGTTTATAGAATTTATATCAACAGTAGATTAAATTGTTTGTTGTTACAGTATTGGCATAAAATTTTTAATTGCTGGGTTTCAAGAAATTTAACATGGTATCAGAGCTGGGACTTTGAAGAGTGGCACTGAAGACTTTGGCACAAGGATTTACAAGGATTGCAGGGGTTTTTCTCGGAAAAATGAAAGGGAGATGGAAAGGACACGAGCAAAGTGAGATGCTTTGCATGTCACAAGACTGGCCACTATGTCAACTGCTGTCCCAACAAGAAGAAGAAGGAGTCGAAGGTAGCAACCACAACATCTATTGAGATGGATGCATTTGTAGAGAAATTCGATGATGAATTTTCTCTGGTGGCCACTCTTTCTAGCAACAATAGATTAGCTAAGTTGGAGGTCAATGGGGCATGGTTCGTGGAGAGTGGATCATCTCACCATATGACGAGAATGAGGTCGGTGTTTCTTAGTGTTTCAGAGAAAGACTCAAACTATTATGTGAAGAGTGGGATGCATACCATGCATGCAGTGAAGTGGGTTGGATGTGTCAGATTCCAGCTAGAGTCAAGACTTTCTCTGGAGGTGGAAGGGGTGATATATGCCCTAAGGTTGAAGGTAAATTTTCTCTCAGTATCAGCCTTGGAGGACATGGGGTATGCAGTTACGTTCGAGGATGGACATGTACTCATACGTTCAGTGAGAACGGATACCCAAGATGCAGCAGCGAGGCTTGGCATCAGGGAGGGTATGATGTACAGGGTGTTGGGACAACCTGTAGTGTGGTCCAAGGGGATCTTGGATCGTAGATTCAATCAAAGTGTAGCGGAGGTAACAAGAGGGTCTTCCAGTTTAGAGGGAGCAACTACAGCGACAACAAATTTGATGGGGTTAGAGATTGATTCAAGAGGAGGTTCTTCCAGAAGTACCTTCCTCGCTAAGAGGGAGTGTTAGCTTTTGGGGTAGCTCGGACATGTACTTCTGCCTTGGTGGTGCCTAGCATGTATAGGTGTCCGAGCAACACTCTCTAGATATCAATTTTATTAGTTAAGTGGCTTTTATTTAATGACCAAAGTGACTTTTTATAATGTTGAGTGACTTAAGTGATTTAAGTCATCTCAACGAGAGATTAAGTCACAGTCGTTGATCTCAAGAGATCAAGATTAGATCTTGATCGTTGATCACTTTGGAGATATGGTTTTAGTCATTAGGAGATTATAAAAGCGTATCTAAGGAGAGTGAGAGGCACACAATGAGTGCACAGGAGCAAGAGGGAGTCTTGTTCATGTACTTGTATCACACATCGTGTGAGGAGGTGAGAGAGTCATATACACAATGTGAGAGACTCACAAAGAGTGTGAGGGTGTGAGAGACACATTGAGGTGAGAGGAAGAGGGCGGTTTTGCTAAGGAAGAGGGCGAATTTGCAGTT
>JZKD02S1629545.1:137351-150790 GCA_000966675.3 Picea glauca
GGGGCATCAGATGCCCAAGTAGAACCAATACTGTCTTCATCAAATTTGCATCTGGTGATGCATCTTCATGGCACATGAGTTGACCACTGTTGCTAAATGGGCGATCAACAGGGCCATTTTCCTAGGATGGGAGCTCTTGTAAGCTTGGATTCATTTATAATGAAAAACTGATTTGAAGGGCAGAAATATGTGTGCATAATTGTGGTTTCCTGTTTATTGCTTCCGCTGATTTATTTATTTGAATCGTTAAAACCCAGTTGTGCTTTTATTCAGTAAATCTGTAGTAGTTTACAGCAAAGTATTTACTAGGAATTAATTGCTAGGGTGCCGGTTAGTAAATTTAACACTGCGATCTCCTCTTCTGGGTTGAAACCTAATGTCCAGGGGGTTAAGAGCATTCCTTGAGATCTCATGAACTAAGGACTCGAGCGAAATATCAGATTTCGATCTTCCCTATTTCCTAGGATCTGGGGCCTGGAGATCCAGCTAGGCGATGGAGTCCAGCTGTTTGATGAATCTATCCTGCTGTGATTGAGATCATTTGGTTGGGTTCAATGAACTGACCAGGAGTTTGAATGCTTCTATCTCAGAAGAGAATGCATCCTTTGGATCTGTCTGGGTGGATGGAGTTCCCATATTTGCTCCTGCAGTTTGATACAGTTCCGTTCTTCCTGCAAACATTCTTCATGTCAGACCTGTATCTGCTCACATTGAGCACTGTCTACACTATTAGAACTCTATATGCTTTCTAATTACATATTTCTGCTTTCTACAGTGATGATGAAATATACATTTTTGTAATTATTTATTATATCATTTATATCAATTAGATTTGCTGTTTTTGATGATCTTTAAAATTTACTTTTGTTTCTTACATTCTTTAAAATATATCTTAATCTCCCAACACAAGAGTCCTATTCTTTTATAGATTCTCACTTTTTTAAAATCAGAAAATACTTTATTTATTTATTTATAAATAACTCTTTCCTAAGAGAGACCCAGTACATTGAATGGTAGGATACATTCTGCCATATGCAAAACAGTTGAGAAAGATGCAGGCTTGGTTTTCATAGTTGACACTGTTATGAGCCTCATTGGAATTGTGATTTTTCAAACTGAAAGAGACCGACGAGTCACAACAGAAGCTGGAACTTGGAAACTAATATAAAATATGAAACTAATAGGGCACTAACAGCAGTAAACAACAGGAAAAATAAGCAGTAACAGTGTTGACTTCAGTAATAACAGCAGCAACTTCATTAATAACAGCAATAATGCCAACAATGTTTTTTTTGTAAAAACTTAAACTGGGAAAATTTGTATTATAAAGGCTGTAGTGAAGCTAAACAGCAAGATTACATAATATTTCTGGCTTACGTTTTCAAACAAAATAGGCAGCTCTTATATGCCGAAACCAGAGCTTGCAAATGTCCACAGTTAATACATCCGAAAATTTCTTACAGGTATACAGTCTTAAACAAACACCTAATATTCTAATTGTTTTACTGAACATAAAACTTAACGAAAAACATGCTGACTGTTGGCTTCTTCCAGCCCACTGTTGGAAGGAAGAGAGTCCGGATTTCCAATATCCATGTCCTCTATCAGTCGGTGAACTATGTCTTCCTCCTTGAATTCCACTTGAGCTGAATTTTTTGACATCTTCTGATTTGAGGCAGCATATTGAGATCCTTTGCTTAGATTAAGGACCGTGTTTCTCAACATATTGCATTTTGCCTCCAGGGTATTTGTTTGCTGTTTTTGTTGGACTAGAGTGCTCATGATTATGGCATTTGAGAGGTGCACTGATGTTTGTTTTCATGAGCTTTTGTAGTTGTAGAGAAGAAGCAAGTTCTGCTACATTGAATGGATTCTTCATGTCTTCGAAGGACTCTTCGAACTTCCTGGGCTTCCTTATCGTCCATGGGAACATTACACAAAAAGAAACAAAGTTGTCAGCCAAGAATCTTAAAGGGCCCAAATGTCCTCTCAAGAGGACTCTGAATCCAGGAACCAGGAAAAACCACACTGCACCACAGACCACACAACACCACCAGAGTGCCAAGCATCCACAGATTTCTGAAGTCAAATAAACCAGAGCTAAGCAGAACTGTGAAACCATACCCCCAGAAGAAAGTATCCAGAACACCAAAATCCAAAAGCTCATTGAAACTAGAACCCAGAATGCTAGTATGACAGATGCCAAATGCAGGCTGAGGTCGCAATGACACCATAAAACCAAACATGCAGAGAATATCCAAGAGCCAGAATGGATTAATGTCCACGCACAGAGCACGCCCAGTGGCTGAAACTATCAAACATAAATTCCAGAATACCATCCATAGGCTGATTGAAAGTCTTACCATGCAATTTGCTGGCAGATTGATTTTGCTCCAGATGGTGGTGTTCGCTTCTCCCCTGCAGAATTCCATTATCCCACCTTGCCTTTGTTAAACCTTCTTGGGCGATTCAAGAGATAGGCCTGTAATTAGTTCAAGCATGTGAGAGCGGGGTGGGCTGATCATTTCAAATTTATGTGTCTCATTTGAAGTTGGGTGGCTTTGGTAATGTGACATATGGTATTTGCCATGATGTTACATGCCTTTATATGCATGACCTATGGTAGTTAAGGTATGGCCTGATAGTCCCAACCCCCACTTTTTCTTAACACCCCCATTTTAAGAGAGGTGGCCTCATTGGCGAGAGAATCAGCTTGACTTTGTGCTCTCCTAAAATCTGAAAGAATGAGACTTTTTGCAGATTGCACACCTCCTTTAGAGATCGAGCTAAGATAGATGCAAGCTTGCTATCAGATGGAGTTGATTTTGAGAGCATCAATTTGATGATTGTGCTTGATTCACCTACGATGTTCAAAGTCTTTGTTCTGGATTCATTTGCTAGAAGCAGACTTTGAAAAAGAGCATACGTCTCAGCTTGACTAAATGTAGACTTTCCTAAACCCTAGGCATAAGATGTTTCAAGTTTTCCTTTGGGATTCGGGATGATCCTCCCTGCATCTGCCACCCCTGAATAATGCCAATAATGCCAACTGTACATTTTGAGCAGATTTTAGAGTACTAACTGCAGAAAAAAGTCCAGCAGTAGTAACAGCTCCTGAATATTTGAAAATTACAGCACAAAGACTGTAGCTTTCCTGAGAAGGTATGTGTTAGATTTAGAGAAGCAGTGCAGAACAGAAATGTCTTTTAAATTTTCAGTTAGAATAACAACTAAGTCTCATCCTCAGAACAGTAAACAAATACAAAACTGCTTAAAATTCTGAACAGAGAAACAACAATTTGAATTTCAGTTTGTAAATAATTTCTGAGTGTGTATAACCACTCAGATCTAAGCTAGCAGATCATAGAACTGAAACAAGATTTAACTGAAACAAGATCATAGAAGATCATAGATCTAACTGAAACTTAGATCTAACTGAAACAAGATCATAGAAGTAGATCTAGATTAAACAACAATTATTCTTTCTGATCTGAACTAAAGAATAGTAAAGATATAGATCTGAATCCAGATTTAATCTACAAAGCTGATACAGATCTATCAAAACTAAAATCAATCTTCAGATCTGAAGTAGATCTAATTAGTGAGCAGACTATAATATTTAAATATCTTCATAAACAAAGAACAACAGATCTGATTGAGAGTAAACTGAAAGGGTTACTTACCTTGTAGTCTTACCTCTGAAAGAGTGCATGCCACACATAAGAGATGTAATGCCAATTGTAGTTATGCTCAGAAAAATTTCAGGTTCATAGATCTACCATATAGGTTAGATCTCTTGCCAAGAGATGAATAGATTTGCTTGCCACCAAGGAAGAGAATAACACTTAAGCATCACACAAAATTTCTGTGATCAAACTCTCACACACCCTGAAAAAAACCAAGGACCCAAACCCTCACACAGGACAGAGGTTACAGGCAGCTTAGAGGGGTTGTGACTCAAAGAGAAGGGACAGTTTTGAGCTTGAGAGGCTACGACAGGGGTCAGCTCTGTGTTTGAGAAGCCACAACCCACTGTATAGGACCAGATCTACACTAGAGAGACCACGACACAAAGAAAAGATCAGATTTGCGCTAGAGAGAGGTGACGGCAGCTTCAGTCACAGGTAACCACACCATAAAGTAGATCTGCTATAACCCTTGGATCATCCCCAAAAGAGAAGTAGACAACAATAATCTTGGGGCCGAAACCTAGGCTGAACAAATGGTTATAGAAGGGCCGAATCACCACAGGAAACCTCAACAACTGTTACAAAGGGGTCACAGCTTCAAAGAGGAGATCCACCCACTTTAGAAGAGAACATATGAGTGAGTATTAAAGATAGAGGGTAGGTCTCTATTTATACTTTTAGGCTAGGATAGGTTAATAGAAATAATAATTAAAATATCAATTAAAAATAACATGTTTAATTAATATAAATATTAATTAAACATGTTATAATTAATATAAATATTAATTAAACATGTTATAATTAAAACATTTAATTTATATTTTCTTATTAACCCCTAAAGCAAAAACAAAATCCCAAATAAACATAAGCAAGGGTGAAGGAGGGTTTAGGAAGGGAGACTTGGTGGCAATACTTGTCCATTCATTCTCAAAGTGACCTTTTAAATTTTATCATCATTGCATATGGGATACATCCCTCATGTGGTCATGTCCACTTCAAGGAGGGACATACACCAACAACTGCCTGGTCAAGGACCAGGTTGCCCCATAACATTTCTGGGGTCTTATCCACCAAGGTACAAGACCAAGGATCAACCCATGCTTGGGGCATGGGTACCCTGGAACATTTCCATGGGCCCTAGACATATCTAGGGACTTTGACTGCTTGGTCCCAGACCAAGAACCCCAGTCATATACTGGGGGCCCTAACAAGGGTCTTTTGCCATGGCATTGACTGTTTGGTCCCAGACCAAGAACCCTAGGAGTGTACTGGGGGCCCTAGATCTCGGCTAGGGTCTTTGCCATCCTCCCGGAGAATGGCTCTTGCAGCTGCTTTAAATTCAACAGTATGGATGCCAACTTAGGCCCAAATCCAGGGGCAGCATGGAGGCTGCTCTTAGCCAAAAATAGTCTCTGATAGACTACCTGCAATAATGCATTTCCCAAAAGATCCCTAATCCAATTCTTAAGAGCTTTTTTATAGCCAATAATCCCACTTTAGCTTCTTTGTCTTTTGCATGCCGGATAACTGGAATTTACATAAGACTCCTTTAATTAACAGAAAAGAACAACTAATTGACGTAAACTTTATCTTAACATAAAGTCCGTTTCTGGCAGAAAGTTATAAATGACTAAAGAAAATTTTAATGACCCATACGGAGTACCAATAGCTAAAATTGAAGTGGGTTATCTGTAGACATTTGTAACAGATACTATGTGCAATTTGCAATACTGTTCAAGTATAAAAAAGGTAGAGGCTTGGCTTTCATAACCATCATGTATTTTATCAAAACAAAATAAACCACCAGAATTCAAAACTATTAAGTTGACAGACTAGGAGAGCAGGTTGCCTTGATCTGAGTGCTGCAGGGTTACTTGCATGTCGCAGCTTTCCCAAGCTAAGTTGGAACTGGTTCCTCAATTTACACAAATGGTTTGTGATTTAGTACCTCTTCTACCAAGGTTTCCAAGCCATGAATGACCTTCTGTTGAAAGCTTCATCAGTTTTCCAAGAACAGTTAGTGTCCAATCTTCTGATAGCAGTGAGTAGATGGTATAGGAAATTTAATACTTTCTGCTCAAATCTTCTCTGTTGCTGGGCATCTCATCTCTTTTCCTGGCATAAGATTCAAACTGGCACAAGGAGTCCAGAATTATAATTTATTTCATTTTATACCCAACTTCATTGCCATCTTTCAGGGACATGGATGCAAGTTTCATGGCCTTCCTATTCCATGAGGCCTCCCAACCATTCCTGAGTCTTGAAGACAGATTGGGAAGCTTCTGCAGTTCGGCTCCTGGTTCTGGGGTTCCCTCTTTGTGGTTCAAAGTTTTTGCCATTGCAGTTGTAGGAAGCAGACCAATCTGACAATGAAGCTGGAAAAAGAAGGGTGGTAATCAACATTGTTTTTAGTGGTTAAAATGAACAATCCACTTTTAATTAGCCTGTGAAAGAGTGTTCCTCCAAATCTGTCAGCATGTGAGGGGATAAATCAGGTGGAGGGCCAAATTTATGAGGGTGTAAAGAGGGGTGGAGACCCTTTAAGTCCCTCAAGCTATGGGTTTTCAAACGTGGAAGTGGGGCACCATAGTCCCTAGGTGTTAGAAAGTTGTCTGAAGTTACTTTCCAATTGTCCTTTTCCATGAAGGTGGAACTGTCAAGAACATAAGTTCATCCTGTTTTCTGGAGATGTCTCTATTTGTTAGCCAGTTAGCTAGTTGATTAGAGGTTGTTACATGGACAAATGTACATACTTTACAATTTTCTAGAGCAAACATAATCCATGTGACATGGCTTCTACTTTCCCAGGAAGGTTTTGGAAATTTTCTGTTTTGGCAGTTTATGACTAATTTGGAGTTGCCCTCAAAGATGACTTTCTTGAATCCTTGTTTCAGAGTTTCTTTGATATCTCAGATCAAAGTACCAATTCTGCTTGGTTGTTTGATTTGTGACCTAGGAATTGTATATGATTCCTACTATGCTCCCTTCGTGATCCCTGAAGATGCTGCTGGCCGTGATTGTGCTTGGATTACCTTTGGAAGCACTGTCAAAGTTATACTTGATCCATTGTTTTGGGGGGATTCCATACCTGTTGGCTACTATCAGGATTGCCTAGTTCCTGTACATTAATTGTATTATGGACTTTGCACTTGGTTGAAATTGTTCTTTTCTCTTCTCCAAAAATCATCTTTGCTTACCTGCCGAGTTTCTCTTGTTCATTGCTTTTCTATTTTGTTTCCTTTTGTGTATGAATTATATTTATTATCTTCATGTCTCTGAAGTGATGAGGTTGGCCCAAAGCAAACAAGAGAGACATGCAATTTTCAGTATCCAAAAAGTGGGAGTGATTAAATGGGAACTCAGTGGAATAGTTGTAACATTTTCCTATAGCTCCTAGACATCTGAAGTCTACTTGGGTCACGGTGAACGCTTTAAATCTCTTTTCTTTGAAGTTAAATTGCAAACCCTAATATAGTATGACTGCTAGTAAACCATGGTGGCTTTTAATATTAAATTAGATACTAATAAGATTCAGGTACATCACAGTGCCTTGGTTATTTTGTTTCTTTTCTTGGTACACTGATGGTGAATTATCTCATGCTGTTGGCTGACTAGCTTGCGGACAACATTATGTGTGCGTTTCAAGAGTGAGGTTGTGGCCTGTGGAGTTGTCTACGCAGCGGCTCACCGATTTCAGGTTCCCTTTCCTGAGAATCCACCATGGTGGAAAGTCTTCGATGCCGAGAAGCATGAGATTGATGAAGTATGCAAGGTTCTTGCCAACTTATATAGGCAGCCTAAGGCTTGCTATATTGAAATATGCAAAGAGTCGGAATCAAATATGTTGACAAACAAGACTTTGGACCCATCACCAGATGCTAAGGTAAGCCTGATCTTGGTTTGGAATCCTGTTCTAAAAGGTATTATCTGGATTAAGTTTTTTTGTTTGGAGTCTGAATTCCATGTGTGTTTAGATTCTGATGTCTTATAGATCTGATAATTTCCAGGAAAGATTGCCAAAGAATTCAACTAATGGAGTTAAGACATCAAGTCAATCTGGACTGTCTAATCCAGAGTCATCTGGTGGAAAGGATGCAATTGTAAAACCAGCTCTAGACAAGTTGAAGGGATCAAAGAAAAGTGAGAACGAGACTCGTAATGCATTTGTGAATGGAGAATTTAGAGAAGAATCTACTGCAGGAAAAGCAAAACAACAAAGCCACAGGGCACTGGCAGATGATCCTGGAGACAGGAGTAGAGAAAGAGATAAAGAAAGATCAAGACCTCGTGATCGTGAAAGGGACAGGGAAAAGGATAAAGAACGAGATAGGGATAGAGGTAGAGAGTGGGAAAGGGACAGGGAAAGAGAAAGGGACAAAGAATTAGAGAGGGAACGAGAAAAGGGAAGGGACAAAACTCGTCGGAGTAATGAGAGGAGCAAAGATACAGGTGAGCCATATAGTTGAAAAGCCCGACTATTGGAAGGAAAATGTCTCATTCTAGTTTTATGGTTCTTTTCATTACAGGTTGAGTTGCTACTAGGTATTCAGTCCTTGTTTTGTGGCATTGGATTTTTCATTTGGTGGTTTTCTGTTCATGCAAAATCATCATGTGATTTTTGATACTTACTGTGTCAATAAACAATTTGTCTGTGATCTATTTGTAGTATGCTCAGTGTCATTTACTTAATTTATAGTGGGATCTATGTTTTTGTTCTAACTGATTGGAATTCCTTTACTTGTTTTAGGTCATTCTGAAAAGTCAAGGCATCATTTATCATCCCGAGGTATGTCTTAGGTCTTTTTTCTTGCTTCCTTTTAGGTCCTATTAAGTAAAAAGTTTAGTGTAACCTTAGTATGTCTACTTAAAATATTAGAAATATAAAACCAGTAAACATATGGTAATACTCCTTTTATATCCTATGAAGTACAAAGTTTAGTATGTCTATTACAAATAGTATAAATACAAAACCATATTCATTTTAACCAATTGGTAGGTTTTCCTTGCAGATCGTGATTATCAAAGTTCCTCCCGCACCAGTTCTCGAGAAAAGGAGAGACATTGAAATCATCAAGCTTAGGCATGAAGAACATGGTGGGGAGCCAAGTCCCAAGTTCCGGGACTTTAAATGTCCACCACATACCAGCTTACATTTTTCTATTCTGCGTGAGCTACATAGCTTCCTAGCCTTTCTTATTAATATCTGTAATTCACTTTTGCATATTGTATTTATTGTGAGCTGCAACGCTTCATATCCTTTGTTTATTGAGATCTTAGTGTCGTTAATCCCTTTCTCTATCTTTTTGTTACATTTCGTTGCTTCTTTGATGTCAATATATTCTATCTTCTTGTACATGTGGATATGTTTAATAGCTGGGTCTGTACATTAAGAAAACAGTTTCTCTGGCAATGTTTTTAGGCTCTATGTCGAGGCATATGAAGTGGTTTTTTAAGACTAAACTCAGGGTTTGTGAGGGTTTATGGAGTCTGTTTTTGATGTTGAAATTTCCTATTTTGTCTTTGACCACAATAGCTTTTAAAATACATCTTCAAATTTGCTGTCCTTAAAATCAGTCAGTTTAATTTGAGTGTCGTTCTAGTATATTACTAACTAATTTTTGTAGGGGTTATGGCCTTTTTGGTTATTGTCTAGGGTTTCTGCCAAGTTCAACATGTAATATGTCGAAATACTGTTGTATTAAATGGTCTTGTTTTGGTTTATATCCAATGTGGCCTCTGAAAGATTTGTAATCGATGGTACTTTTACTTTATTAGAAAAGAGTGAGGTGCCACCGTGAGCGATGAATTGTTTTTAGATGCTGGAGCTTGTGAATATCAAGTTTTTGTGTTAGATGGGTCTTGGGCAGACAAAGAACAGTTACCAGTGAAATATGAAATCAATCCTGAATATCAAATGTTATACAAAAAGTATAATTATTAATTTGTTATGCACGTATTTTGAACACATGAAATGATTTTTTTTTAAGGAAAATAGGTTTTCTACTAATATTTCATATGAAATTTGGCAAATATAAGAATAAGATGCTTTTTGGAATCAGAGAAATTTAAAATTCAGTTTCTCAACACATGAAATTTAGCTCAAGAGATTTTCCTTGTGCTCAATGTTTTGATCACCTTTTGGTTGGCAATCTAGTTTACAGGTTGCTGAAAGTTCATGTTATTGTCTACACATAACGTTTTGTATTTTTGGGAAGACTTGTGACCTTAACATATTGAGACGCTGAGAAGATCAGCACATTGGTGAAGGTAGCAAATGTACAAATAAAATCCGATTGGGCGGTCTCTTTGCTAAGGTTAAGAAGAAGAGAAACATTGAAGACCTCATTGAGTGTTGGCTCTGGTATGCCTACATCAATTCACTGCATGTGATCCTGGTGGTGGTGGTGTTCCTTCTGCTGCAGCTGAAGAGAAAAAGGTCAGTCTGTTAAAAAAATATATGCTTATTTTCCCCTGCAATTTGGCCTTTGTACTGCTATGAATTGTGCTTTTAAAGGTTGGGCTATGGTGCTGGTAGTTGACTGGGTTTAATGTGTTTCTTATCCCTATTTTCTGTTCAATAGGAGGGACCTCAGGAGGAGAGGACATAGGATTTAATTTATTTGATTGACCAGTTTATATTGGAAATATTGATTTGGTAGTTGTAGTAAAAATGAGTATTTTGGTAGTTGTAGTACAAATGAGTATTTTTTATCTCTTCTTTCAGTTTTTCAATGTGAAGATGCGGATTATGTCAAGTGCAAACCAGTGTGCTGAATAATCAGTTCATTGGTTTTAGGACTTCTTTTCCTGGAAACTTGTCCAATGGTTGTCTTTAATATAAACTGTTTTTGCGAGTTTCAATTTTTTTTACCAATGTAATATTTTTTGTAAACTGCATTCTATTTTGTGATGAAGATTGTGTGGAAAATTTATTTGATTGCTTTGTAAACCATCTTCTTGTACATTTTACGACTATACTATGTTGAGGTGATCGTGTTCCTGTTGAGGAATAAGCTGGCATCTTATAGGCCGTGGCTTGGATAAGGGAACCCATCGGCTTGTTGCTGATAAGATATTTTTCTTCATAATTATTTGTCAAATTTATTAATTTTCTCACGTAGTGTTGGAGGTTACCATATGATCAATGTTTAGCTTGAATAGATTTCAAACTGTCAACAAAAACTCATCTGAAACTTATTTTTAAAAGCACTGTGTGTGATCTGTTGTGGCCATCGAATTAATTACATCTTTTTGACAATTCTATTAGATGAAGTTTTCATTTTGTGTTATTTTTCTAAATATTGTTTGTAACAAATTTTCAAATAATGTATTCAATATTTTAGTTTCTTCTAATTTTGTGCTGGTGTAACTTCGGGTTTAACTGAACTCTTTGCTTATTGGGCACCCACAGTTTCACACTGGTTTGGGTGGCCTGTACCAAGGAAACTAACAGTATCAAAGTTTCATTTAAAATTCAGTTTCTCTTTGAGCCACGAGCTTTGCCAACTGAAATTTAAAATTTGGTGGGGGCTATTGATGGCTTCTGCTCATATTGTATGTAGAAAAGCAGTGAAGTTTGTGGATTTTCTAAATATTGTTTGTAACAACTTTTCAAATAGTGTATTCAATATTTTAGTTTCTTCTAATTTTGTGCTGGTGTAACTTTGGGTTTAACTGAACTCTGTGCTTATTGGGCACCCACGGTTTCGCACTGGTTTGTGTGGCCTGTACCAAGGAAACTAACAGCATCAAAATTTCATTTAAAATTCAGTTTCTCTTTGAGCCATGAGCTTTGCCAACTGAAAATAAAAATTTTGTGGGGGCTATTGATGGCTTCTGCTCATATTGTACATAGAAAAGCAGCGAAGTTTGTGGATTTTCTGTTTTTTTATTAGAGAATGCTTTTCAGCTGGGAATATTCACGAATGCTGCTCAATTCCCATTCGAGCATTGAAGTTTGGATGGCATATAAGTAGACAAGAAGGTAGTTAGGGAGTAGGGATTGCAAAACGGAGCCGACATAGCTATATAGGACTTGGATACATAACCCAGTCTTATAGCTATATATAAAAGTCAACTTTCTTATATACATAACCTAATCTCGGTAAAAAATATAACTTACTTAACGTCTCCAACACCTAACACCTAACCAATGACATTTGATTTACCAATTTATTAATAAGTCATTGTAAGTTAACCAATTTATTAATAAGTCATTGTAAGTTAACTTTATTATATATAAATTATCTTACAATGACTTATCAATAAATTGGTAAATCAAATGTCATTGGTTAGGTGTGATCCAGGTGGATATAGGTGGCCACCCACCTTTTCCAACTGGCTCAAAACAATTCTGACAATTTACTATTTTTAGCAATTTTTAACTTTGGGGGCCAGTTTGAGGGCCTAAACGACGTTTTTTCACTACCGGGCATCTCAATGATAGCTGAAGGCTTTGATTGAGCCCCCTAAATGAATATCCTTGTCAATACTTTTCCAACGAACTATCGTGCGACCTAAACGAAGATTGTATACAAAAGTTACGATCCTGGGAAGTCAATGTACTAACTTACCCCAACGGGGCCCACATGACTTTTGGTGCTTCATCTCCTAGGGTTAGGTTTTTGGATGTCTAGGGTTTTGGCATTCATCTTTATTGTAAAAAGGCCTTCAAAACCTTATTGTACTCATCTTCTTGCGAATGAGCGTAGCCGTCACATCTCTTCTCAGAGATAAGCTGCCACCATTCTAGCAAGCTTGTTTTCAGTCTACATTTTACAGTTTTCAATATATTTCTTATTTAATAGAAGTCAATTTTTACTGTATCTATGTTATTGTTCACTGTGTCTCTGTGTTAACATTATAAATCTGTGGTTTCACTTCGTTCCTCTCATAAATCCGGATCAGTGGTATCAGAGCGATCTTCTCCTTGTCGTTTTTTTAATGCATGTCTCTGATGCGGTCATGGTATAGAGAGTTGGGTCTCGAGCTTGTTTCTCTTGAGGACTGTTATCACACAGTTTGTAGCTAGGAAGAAAGGCTATAAAGTAGAAAGCCAAACTGGCGTAACATGAACCTATCCCACCCAATGTCACCATGATGGGATGTTTCTTTCTCTTTAGGGAGGTGAGGCCCAGTGGAGACGTCCCCGGTGACCTGGGGCTTTGAAGAGGCTAAAGGATAATCAGACAATAACAAGTTTCCCCCTTCACAGATCACCACCAAAACAGATAGTTCGACTTATAGCCAACAAAGATAACCAAGTAGAATCCCTGCCCGAGAACAAAACAACAATAAACTGATATATGCAGGCTTTGGTTAGTACTTCATATATATCTACGACTATCTGATATTCAATATAAACAATTTGAATATAAATATTGACGGAGTCAATGTTTATTAATAACAATAAAGATCATGTCACTTCATCAATAATTATTTAAATGATGAGACATTCAATGTAATAAACCAACACTTCAATTAACTTATGCCTAAATCACCATTCAATTGCTCAAAAGACAAAACGTTGCTGCATCAATGATACAATAGCAAAGAGTGACATCAACATTTAGGGTTAGTAGGGTTAGCTAGAGCTAGGGTTAGTGTAGTTAGGGTTTTAAATTCGAGTTTTGGGAGTGTTTGGATCAAAGTCTTACTTCAACGCTGGAGGTCTTTCAGATCAGTGCCTTAGGGTTTAATGGAGTCATAAGTGAAGGACGCAAAGGTTGAAGGATGCAAGATTTCAAGGAC
>JZKD02S1629556.1:31934-52651 GCA_000966675.3 Picea glauca
AAACTCTAACTTATCATCCTTGGAGGCTAGCACAACAGGTTTTGTATATCTAGTCTCTACTACATCCCAAACATCAACACCCAAGGCCATTAAGTATGTTCTCATTCTAATCTTCAAGAAGGAAAAATTTGTTCCATCAAACAGAGGGGGCCTAGAGGCTGAAGTCCCTTCATGACTTGTCATGTTTAATCTTACAGATCTACCTTTGAATAAAATGAACCCGCTCTAATACCAATTGTTGAAATTACTAAGACAACTGAGAGGGGGGGGATGAATCAATTGTAATTGAGCTTAAACAATTTTAACAATATTAAAACATTATTAATCTTTCTTCAAGTGATCATCAACAATATACAATATATGGACAGTAAAAGTAAAGAACATCAGTCACACATAAGGTATACACAGAGACAGATTTTTCACGAGGAAACCCATAAAGGGAGAAAACCTCTTCTTCTTCGAAATGATAGGCAGTCTTTTAAGTTCTGTACATCATCTATAATTGAGCACCGAATCAATGTGAGGTTGCTACCTCTGTTTTACAAGATGCAACTTGTTTGAGAGAACCAACTCTTTGGTTTCTCTAGCACCCACTAGAAGGAAGCACCAACTGGATGGAAGCACCAACTTCCAGTTACATAGGCTCCAACCTGTATAACAGAGAACACCTGTTCTCCCTAGCACCACCCTGCCACCCTGGTTTCTCTGGCTGCAACCAGATGGAAGCTACAACTTCTTGTGTTCAAGCTCCCACTTGAACCTCTGAGAACAATAGTCCTCCCGGGCACCTCCTAACCTCCCTAGAATATGAATGGCTAAATAAACAATCAACTTTACAGATAAATCAGTTCTTACCAATCTTTCTTTGTTCTGTAAATCTGGTCTTCTACACACTGTTCTGCTACTCTTCTCTTCCTCTGTCTGTTCAACAGGTATGCTCTGCATCAACTCGCTCTCTCATTCTGATCTTCTTCAACTTGTTCTGTTATTCTGCTCTGCGTTTCATCTCACACTGCACATATACTCAATATCCTCCTGCGCATTCTCTCCTTTTCCTTTTCTTACGGTTTCATTCTTTTCTCATACAGAACAACCAACCTTACGCCGTCTGTCTCATTTTCTTTTATACACACCCACAGTGGTTCAACTTCCCATCTCCTTAGGCAAAAGGAAGACAACTGTCTTAGCAACTGAAACGTCAACCAATCGACAATCATGAGTCCATTTCGCTAACAGATTCCAAACTAAAGAGTTAACTGTGAGAGAGAACAGTAACCCTCCGATCAACACTTGATCTGACAGTTCATATCATTCCGCGATTTCGCGCATCGCGATTTGGACACTCCTGATGTTCAATGTTCTTGTCACTTACAAATCCCGATCTACAAAATTCTGATACAGAACTTTTCTGCACTAGCTCCTTCCCGAATATGACTATGGTCATAACCAAGCGCCTATTCAAAAAGCGCTTTCGTGATTTCTCGTTTCATGATTTTCGACACTATGCTCCGTTGACCCCAAGTCGGTGAAATTTTGATCACTTGCCACATGTCCTGTGATTCGATGGTCCAGATGTGATCTTGATTCAATGGCTACGATTGAATCACAATTTCGCGATTTCGACATTCTTGTTGCATTGGGTTCTTTGCCTCTCCATGTCGCGATTCGTGAAACTCCGATATGGAGTTAGATCAACGGTCCAGATCTGATCTCTATTCAATGGTTGCGATTAAATCGTGATTTCGCATATCAGGATTTTGACATCCTTGATGTCCAGTGTTTTTGTCACTTCAAAGTCCCAATTCATGAAACTCCGACACGGGGTCGGATCAACGGTCCAGATCTGATCTCGATTCAATGGCTGCGATTAAATCACGATTTCGCATATCGCGAAATCGAAATTCTTGTTGCATTGTTTACTTGCCACTCCATGTTGCGATCCCCAAAACTCTGACACAGACTGGAATCAACAGTCCAGATCAAAGCTTGATCTGACGGCTCAGATAACATCGCGATTTTGCATATCACGAAATTAGGATTCCTGTGGTGAATGTTCTTTGACAACTTCAACACTCGATCCTCGAAACTCCGACATGGACTGGAATCAATGGTCCATATTTGATCTTGATTCAATGACTGCGATTCAAGTTGCGATTTTGCATATCACGAAATCGGGATTCCTGTTGCATTGTTTCTTTGACATCTCCAACATGCGATCCTTGAATCTCCAACATGGTGTAAGTTTGTTGACGTCACATGTGTTAAATAACTGCCACGTGTCACCATGATTCGTGACTTACATGTGCTTGGCATGTTGAATCAGTCTAACACTTGTCATTACCTGGTTGTGCCATGTGTTCCTAGCTGACGTGATTTGTTGACGTGAGTCGGATCGATGGTCCAAATGTGATCTTGATTTGACGGCTCAGATTACGTCATGATTTTGCATATCGTGAAATCGAGATTTCTGTGGATGATATTACTTGTCATCTCCAACTCTCGATCCCCGAAACTCCGACAGAGAGTCGGATCAACAGTCCACATAACCCCCTAATATGGACGGTCCTCCTGCTTTCGGGATTTGTGAGCCCTCTACTCCTTGCACTTTTAAATATCGTGCAGGTTTTCCTCGATCCAATGGTGGTCGGACCCTGCGCTCAGATATGACACCTGAGATCTATCCTCCTCTTCAGTGCACTCTTCTTGTCTTTATTTAGATCTGATGGCCCTCATTCTGTCGATAATTTTGGATGGGATCCAATGATTAGAAATGCTTCTTGGGCCTTCAATCATTCGATCTTCTTGGAATTATCTTCTGTTTGCCTGTCTGTTACAAACTTCCTGTACTCATGCCATCAATCCTCTGTACATTCTTCCTATACTTATGCTACTTGCCACCAATGACAAGCATTCGATGTCTATTAAATATTTTCCATTCGCTGTCTGTTAAATATTTGCCAACATCTGCGTCGGTCTTGTTTCTCAGTCTATCAGCTGCTAGTACATTGGATTCCACTTCTATGGCCACATCTTGCATTTGAGCTAAGGAGGTGGCTCTTCTTTCTCTCAATAACAAACAAAAATCGGGGCCAAATGCACTAGCATAAGAAATCTTGGCTGAGGCTTCTGAAGGCTTTATTTCAGCAGGGATTTTATTATACATCTTATTTAATCTTTTGGAGAAGTTGGAGACAGACTCTCCTTCCATCTTCTTCAAATACCCGAACTCTGTCATGTAATACATAAAATCCTTCCTATCTCCCCACTACCTCAGGAAAACACTATCTAGGGCTTCGATCCCAACAATAGATCCCGGGGCCAACCCTCTAAAACACTTCCTCACCTCACCATCGAGGCTCTGGATGAAGACTCTCATCCAGACATCTTCATTTTCAATGTTCAGGTTGTCTGCATAACTGTAAAAAGTAGCCAGGTGCTCCTCCGCAGTTATGTCCCCTTCCCTAGTGAACTTGGGCATATACTTCAAGTAATCTCCTACAGGGAGAGGATTCATAGGATGAGGTAGGATTAAGGGAGCGTATCTGGTAGCGACTATGGCATCCATTCTATTTAGAGGGGGATTAGCACCAGCCATAGGAATATTAGGTGGAGGAGAACTTGGAGGAGAAGGAGTTTGTGAGGGGGCTACTGGGAATGAGTCTCGAAGTGGAATGGGAAACAAAAGGGGATTTAAGGAGAAGGCTAATGGGCTTAAGTCGGTCAATGCTCCTCTTTGTGTAGAAGTGGTAAAGATAGGAGTGGAAAAATCTTCTGTGGTCCTGGGTCTACACCAAGGTACATCTTCAGAGGAGAGGGGAGTGACAAGGCTTTCTCCCTCCAATCCCAGACTAGTAGGGGAAAAATCAGTAGGAACACTCCCGAAATTCAGGAAATGGGAAACCTTAGATGGAGGTCTGTTAAGAAACTGAGGAGGAGAAAATGGATTTCCTATAGAAGGAGATGGCGGATTACCTGGTTCGACGGTGGAAGCTTCTTCTTCGGAAGGCTTTCCTTTTCTAAGAACCACTTCTGGATCAGTTTCGGGTGTAGCTAGAGGCAACTGTGGATGAGACCGCGTGTGTCTACCTCTGAAAGCCACAATTAACTCGACGGGTTCACCGTAGTGGAGTCATCACAATGGAGTTGCCAGGTGCATAGTAGCAATCTTCAAAGGCTCTGATACCCGACGCACCTTCAGAATCAGAGGCTCAATGTCGTTCAATCCCGGGGAAAATTTTCAACTTCGTCCCTGGCAATGACGCCAACAATGTTAGAATCATAAGTCACCCTTGGATTGCTTGCAGGAGCAAAGCCCAATGCCCATCAGTTTTATGTCATGATTTGTTTAATGGGGTGATCGAATGGTACAGACTCGAGAAGGTATAGCTTTAACTTAGGAAACCGAGCCTGGTATGTAGAAAGCAAGGGAGGTCTTGATCCAACTTCCGTCAGTAAATGGATTAGAGGGTGGTAGATGGAGGACTTGTGAGAAGGGCGAGCAAGACTACCTCGGGCGACATGGCCTTCAGAGGCTTGGGGGTGAAAAACTCAGAAGCCAAGATCCTCTTGGTTCAGAGCTTCAAGGAGCTGAGGGGTGACTCGACTGAATCCTTCAATTCCAAGTCATTTCAGCGCTGAGAAAATCACAGGAACCGATTAGAAACAATGCAACTGTTACAATGATCCAACCTACATCATCCTATAATAGCTACAACTCGACTGGATCCTCCAATTCCGAGTTGTTCTAACATGGTAAACAAAGAGATGGAAAAGAAGCTGACATCCATAAAGTAAGAAGTCTCAAATGCCTTGTACATTAACCAGAGCGATCAACGCTTCATCACAACTTTACAATTGGGAGCCTTGCTCAACCATCGATGGATTACAAAATACGAAGACCGAGTCTATATACTCAGGAAAATTTACCTCACAGAGGCGTGCCCAGTCACCCAAGGCTTGGTGTCCCTTCAATCAAACTCATACTGATATCTTTCTTCAAGCGCCATCTTAACTGCGCATGGCTCCTGCAAGGAGGGTAGCTGAGCCATTAAGTGCTGAGCTAGTGTGTGCAAACTTCTCTGTCTAGTCGAGGACTTTGGCATGGTTTCTTTTGGAAAAATCGATACGCAGGACCTCTTCGAGTAGACCGCTTGCCAGACCATCCATTCCTCACACTTAATGAATGAAAGGAGGTTTCAACCACCCGTCCTCATCTTCATTTACTTTAAGCGAAAACCAGGCTTGAGGTCGGATCAAATGGCACATGGAGATCGCGGTGATCCCCTCTATGAAAAAACACGACGCCTTTGACCCCTCTCATATAACTCTTTTCTTTTCCAAGTGACCACGGGCTGTGATCCTGTGTTTACTCTCAAAGCACTTTCAGCGTTCGCTAATAGGAAGGGGCTGATCCCTGCTTCTTGAAATTGCGATGAGTAAAATGCCGAGGCGACTTAATCTAGTGCCACGCATCCCTCTCAGATCTAACGGTCTTGAACTCGCTCGACGATACTGTGGGCCCGGGTCTTGGACGCTTCCGACACCTCGCCCATCGGGAATATGATGGAGCTGTTTCTTGCGGCTTGAAGTCCCGATGGGAGAAACACCGAGATGGCTCAATTGGCCGCCAAGTGTCCCTTTGGATGGATGGCTGAGAATGTTTCGTGATACTGTGGGTCCGACTCTGGGCGCCTTCAGCGCTTCGGGGTTCGGGGTTTCGAGATGCAAAATGATATAGAACTCTCACCCTTCAAGCTCGCAACTGCCGAAAGCCGACGCTACTAGATATCACGCCACGCGTCCATTGGATGGATGGCTGCTATCCTTCCCTGCACACAATATAGGCACGATCTATTTGCGCTAATTTCAGTGCAACTCCACTATCTGCGATTTCCTGTTGATCACTGATCTGTTCCTATGGATGAATCTGGACCGTCGACGATATAACCTTGCCCGCTTACTTGCCTGAAATGAGACTTTTCCACGTTGCGCTCGAGCGCTTCTCATGCAACTTGCAGACCTGAATAGTCTTGTGCCTCAGACAAGAAATGTTACTAACACATACATGGATTGATTCAACCTGCACACATGAGAATCCTTCTCATGTATCGTGAATCCATCTGGATGCTCAATGTAAACTTCTTCCTCAATTTATCCATTGAGAAAGGTTGTCTTCGCATCCATCTAATGTAGTCTCCAACCCATAGATGGAGCAAGGGGAATAATCGTATGGATGGAAGTGTATTGGGAAATAAGAGCAAATGTCTCCTCATGATCTATTCCCTCCACTTGAGAGAATCCTCTAGCCACAAATCTCTCTTTGTACTTCTCGACACTTCCATCAGTTGCATATTTGATCTTATAGATCCACTTGGAAGTCAGTATAGGCTTCCCTTTCGGTCTCAGAACAATATCCCACACATCATTCTTCATGATGGACTGATACTCTTCAGTCATGGAATCTTTCCAAACCTGCTGACCCGCTGCTTTTCCATGAAAATAAGGCTCAATATCAATGATGTGGCTCATAATTGAAACATAGCTCGAAAATATTTGTGGTCTCTTTCTCTCTTGGAATGTACCACGAGGAGTTGTATGTCGCTCTTCCTCCTATAGAGTCTGTCGAGCCCATGCAGGCCTCTTCCGGCCTACTGTAATGTCTCTTGGAACATCAATTGGAGTTGCGGGATAAGCTAGATCAATTGGATCAATAACTGTCTCCCTCTGAACTGTTGAAGGGGGAGAAGGTACTGTCTCTTCTTTCTTTTTGCTGTCAATCTCCATATGATATTATATGGATCTTAGAAAGGCTATGTTTTCCTCAAAGGTGACATCTTTGCTAACTTTGATTTGTCTTTGACCAGGGATGTAGATCTGGTATGCCTTCGAAGATTCACTATACCTTACAAATGTACCCTTTCTTCCTGAAGGGTCTAGCTTGGTCCTCTTTTCCTTGGGTACATGAATCTATACTGGACACCCAAATATCTTGAAGTGTCCAACCTCAGGCTTCACTCCAATGAAATATTCTTCGGGAGTCATGTTCTTCAGAATCTTATGAGGACTATTGTCATGGATGCGTCTGCCCACATAATCATAGGTAGATTTTGATCATGTATCATTAATTTGGTTACCTCAACAACATATCTATTCTTCCTCTCTGCAACCCCATTCTGTTGAGCATTATAGGGAACAATGTACTCCCTCTTGATCCCTGCCTCAATACATAAATCAATGAAATCCCTAGAGGTGTACTCTCCTCCATTCTCTAATGTCAACAAATTGATCTTCCTCCCGATCAGGTTCTCAACCTAAGCTTTAAAATCTTGAAATATCGCAAGGGCTCCATCATTGGTCAATGGTATTCAAGAAGTAAATCCACGTCTTCTGAGAGTGATCATCGATGAAGAGCACATAGTACAAATATCCGCTCAAGGAAGTAATATTCATCGGTACACAAACATTTGTATGTATCAAGTCCAAGATCCCCTTGGATCTACTGTCACTGCTCGAAAAGGATCCCTTGACCTTCTTTCCAAGAGAAAAACCTCTGCAAAATCCATCATGCTCAATATGTATCTCTGGAAGGCCTGTCACCATCTTCCCCAGAGAGGGAAGGGATCTATAATGTAAATGAGAAAGTCTCCTATGCCATAGCTTTCTCAAGATGATATTATCATGTAACAAGGCCTAGACTCGTCGGACAATCAATCTGTACAGACTGTTTTCTCGAACACCAATCACCTAGGAAGAATCCATGTGTGATTTCTTGTGCCATGCAAGAATTTTTCCTTTAGAGAAATTAACCTTGTAGCCTTTGTCCTCTAAGGTAGAAACAAAGACAAGATTCCTTTTCATACCAGGTACATATAGTACCTCACTTAATTGTAGTGGTATGCCAGAATCTAGTTGGAAAGTGGAAGATCCAACTCCTTTCACAGTATATCTGGCATTGTCACCAAGTACAACATGCAGACGAGACTCTTTCTCTACAAGATCGGTGAGATGATCTCTATATCTAGTCATGTGTCTGGAAGCACCACTATCGATCAACCAAATATCACTATCATTAGGAACCATACTTGAGAGTGCTAATATGAAGAAGAATGCTTCATGTTTTCTGTCTTCATCTCTTTGATGTGGTTCTGAATCAACATCGAAAGTGGATGCATGTTGTCTTCCTTTCTTCTTGGTAGGAAAATCTCTCACAATGTGTCCATACTTATCACACTTGAAACATTGAATCTTTGAAATGTATTTTCTATGTTCATGACCTGAAGCTGTTGAAGTTTTCTTGTCTTTGAATGCTTTGCTGAAACTTCTATTTATTTTGCCTCTCTTTTCATGAGAAGCAAGGGATTGATTTTCATCCTGATGGGAGTCTTGCACACCTCTGGCTATAAGTCTGGTTTCTTCCCGAGTGCAGTCTGCCCATAGATGATCAAAGTCAAGTAAATATGCTCTTCCATTGATACTTTGAAGAAACGGTTCCCAATGTCTTGGAAGAGAATTGAGAGTAATCATGACAATTTCTTTCTCTGTTATGGTTTCTCCAATGGCACCTAACTGATCTCTGATCTCTGAAATCTTCATGAAGAACGTAGCAATGGTGTCAGCCTTTGTCATCTTGAGATTTTGAAGTTGGTGTTTCAATGTGAGAGCTTTGTTAGTGTTGTTGCTCTCAAACATCGTCTTTAGTGCATCATACATTTCATAAGCTATCTTCAAGGTAGAGATGCGAGGTAGTAGATGATCTTTTACTGAGTAGATGCTTATCTTTCTGTCTTTGAAATCATCTGTCTTCCATTCAACCTTCTCTTCATCGATTGCTGTTGCTGGTAGTCTTTTCTATCAATATCAATAGGTCACTCTCTTCTAGAGTGATGTGTAATCTTGACTTCCAAGAGCTGAAGTTACTTGATCCATCAATCCCATCTTCCACCAAAGTTTTGTTCCTCATGGCTTGCAGATTCTTCAAAAACCCTAACGGCTAGGCTAAAAACCCTAACATTTTTCAAGACAAAGTCTCTAGGAGGTTTGTTGGACTTGTGAATGCCAACAAGAAACCCTAGAGTGTCAAAAGAACCTTAGGAAGCTGCAAAAAATACTCCAACGATCTGCAGAAACCCTAAAACCAAAATTCTGCTGAAACCCTAGAAACCCTAGGGCTGAAAATAAAAACTCCTTCAATTTTTGATCTGAGAGTTGTAGGAGGTGCACTAGACTAGGCCGTACTTGCCTGTGCAAAAATTAGGCCCAACGTTCGATGGTGTACAGGTTATCGTCACAGAGCTATATGTTGTATCTTGTATTTCAGCTATATTTATCACTAGGGCTATATGTTCGATGGTGTACAGGTTATCGTCACAGAGCGCCTATGAGTTCATATAAAAACGCCAAAATATTATGGAATTCCCAAAGAATTTTTATCCACTAAAACCAGGTAGGATATCATGGCAATTGTTCTCATAAAACAGAGGAACGTTGGACGAATGAAGAGGAATCTAAGGCTCGGATTTTGGAAGGTCAAGGGGGTAGCTGAAAAAGTGGATCTCATATTTGGTCACCAAAATTTTGTTCTCAAGATCAGCTGGACTGAGATCAGAGACAGATTTTGTGTTATTTCTTTACCTGAATAAGGAACTTCGATCCGTTTCTCATGGATCTGAAACCTCTTTGTAATTAATATAATATCTATAAATTATGAGCTAGGCGGAGCCCGAAGGGGAGAGGGAGGATTTGGTTGGAGAGAGTGAGGATAGGATAATGTGTAAAAGTCATAGCCCTGCAGTCCAAGTATGAACTCTGTATGTTGTAATCATCCCAGTAACTTTGATCATTCTGATTGGATCATCTCTATCTTATGTACTCTTTTCTTCTTCAGTAAGTAAAGCTGCTGGTTCATTATCAGTTTTTGCAAGTTTCAATTCTTTGTGCGATGGATGCACCTTTGCTAAAGCCTGTAGCTGTAGTGCTTTATTTATTTTGTGTTTTAATTCATTTTTCTGAGAGAATCTCAGATTCAATGAATTGTTCTTCATGTTGGATGATCAATTATAATTGATAAATTTAACATTCCACTTTTTCATNAGAGGAGAACGACCTGGAGAATGTCTCATGAAGCTGCAATCGTCAACAACCCTAACAATCTGCATCAAATATTTGCATGAGATTTCATTTCACAAATACGATCAGAAAAGTGCAGTCAACATATATGCTCATAGTGAGACCCCTTCTTCAACTCCACATCGATGATGGTAATGAGAGAATACATTCTATTAGTACTTAAATTAACTAGGTCAAAATTTTGACCTTGACCATATATTAGATCTGGTAGCACATGTGACATGGCGCTACGATGCAACACATTCTTGTAGCACACATTTTTGTAGCGTAGGCTAGACTACAAGACTGGTATTGTACCTACAAGTTATAATGAAATTTTGTTTGGTCTTTTAGCTCTTAGGTTAAAGGCCTGTCTTTTATGTTTTTTTTAATTATTGAGGCCTTAAGACCCAATCTCCTCCAAGGTAAATACAGGTCCAAGCACAAGACCAAAAAAAAAGCCTTTNTTTTATGTTTTTTTTTTTTTTTAAATTATTGAGGCCTTAGATCTTGTGGACCCGGACACAGGTGAAGTTGGTCTTAGATGCTGCAACGCCAGTCATTAACATTCTTAAGGAAAAAGTAGCTGCAATGGAAGTCTAATAGTGTTGTTTGAAATTGCTTGTATCTTGTATTTCAGCTATATTTATCACTAGGGCTATATGTTCGATGGTGTACAGGTTATCGCCACAGAGCGCCTATGAGTTCATATAAAAACGCCAAAATATTATGGAATTCCCAAAGAATTTTTATCCACTAAAATCAGGTAGGATAACATGGCAATTGTTCTCATAAAACAGAGTAACGTTGGACGAGTGAAGAGGAATCTAAGGCTCGGATTTTGGAAGGTCAAGGGGGTAGCTGAAAAAGTGGATCTCATATTTGGTCACCAAAATTTTGTTCGCAAGATCAGCTGGACTGAGATCAGAGACAGATTTTATGTTATTTCTTTACCTGAATAAGGAACTTCGATCCGTTTCTCATGGATCTGAAACCTCTTTGTAATTAATATAATATCTATAAATTATGAGCTAGGCGGAGCCCGAAGGGGAGAGGGAGGATTTGGTTGGAGAGAGTGAGGATAGGATAATGTGTAAAAGTCATAGCCCTGCAGTCCAAGTATGAACTCTGTATGTTGTAATCATCCCAGTAACTTTGATCATTCTGATTGGATCATCTCTATCTTATGTACTCTATCTCTATCTTATGTACTCTATCCCAGTAAAGCTGCTGGTTCATTATCAGTTTTTGCAAGTTTCAAGTCTTTGTGTGATGGATGCACCTTTGCTAAAGCCTGTAGCTGTAATGCTTTATGTATTTTGTGTTTTAATTCATTTTTCTGAGAGAATCTCAGATTCAATGAATTGTTCTTCATGTTGGATGATCCATTATAACTCAAATAAATAGTTGATAAATTTAACATTCCACTTTTTCATCTATCTTTCATTATTGTTGGCAAATTATAACCTTGATCCACATATTTATGCTCATCTTCTTGGTCCATTGATATATTCATACAGACCTGACCTCGAGCCCTATGGTAGCTTTCCTGGTTTTTCTCATCTCTATCCACCTGTTTCCCAAATCATACAAACAAACCATTGCAATAACTGAGTTGCCCCGATCACATAAACAAACCATTCCATTGCAATAAACAAACCATTCCATTGCAATAACTGAGTTGCCCCAACTCTCACACCATAGCACTCTGGTGCAAATTTTAGTACTGACACATCCTTTGACAACATAATTAATACAATGCTTCNCGCTCAACATTGCGAGCTGAAACAATCGTGTATCATAGGTAGTTGTCGTGACATCTTTCCAGATGCATGTATCATCTAATTCTTCACTGCAACAAACATGAGGAAATACAATTTCACGTTCCGCGTCTCGAGAAAGGTGAATGAATTAGGGTTTCACCATGGAGAGACAGGTTGGGAACCTGCATAGAAGTGACACATAGACTAGAACGACTGTGGAAAGAATGGGGACGTAGAATGACTGGCAGAGACAGAAAATCTCCTTGAGAAGGCAGAGAGATTGGCAGATAGATAGGAATACATTTATGAATGTCACGCTGGAATGAGTGCACAGGATAGATTTGTAGATGGGCACAGGGAATTAAGCAGACTCAGAGACATTTTTGCTGAGTGGAATGAAAATTTCCAATGATGATGATGATAATTAACGTCCACTAAGACAGAATTACCATAATGAAGAAGACTCAACTACGGACAATTACCATAGTTCAAATCAGACCTAAGAATCAAGGCCTCTATACCATGGTTGTACTCACTAAATGTATAAACTTGAATGTACATTATTCAATGCACATTATTCATCAATATGATACATGTATAAGTACATTTATGTGATCCTTGGATTCCTATTCCAAGAGGTCTCTTGGACTCTCGATAACAATACAATGATTTGACTTTTTACATTCAAGTTCTGTCAAGTTTATGTTTTGTAGGTATAAGATTAAAATTGAATAAGATTGAGGATGAAGAATGAAGAAGACCAAAAGAAAAAGATTGCAGTAGATACAAACAAATATCATAAAAGATGAAGATAAAAATGGGACAAGAGATAAAGGATGATGATTACATATTGAGATCACAAGTACTTGTTAAGGGGGAGTATGAAGGATTAACTCCTAGTTGTGATGTTTAAGGAATACATTGTAGTATGTTAATGAAGTAGACAAGCATAGAAGTCTATGTAAGAATGATAAATGAGGAGAAAAGAGATGTTAGGGATGAAGATAGTTGAGACATTCATGGAAAAAGGTAAGGAGATATTATTGGAGATAATTATGCATATGGTTGAACTAATTATCTAATTATAACATAGTTGTTATGATCACCTATTGTTATATAAAATGATCAATTGTACAATAAAAACACACACAAGAATGGTTTAATTAAACACAATTTTTCCCTTGTGAGGTTTCTTGAGTGTAAACTCCCAGTGTCCCTTGCTTCCTATATGTTTGTTTATATTTGTTGTTGGTTATTAAAGCCAACAATTTTGTGGGCGAATGAGATTGTTTCTAATGATATTTTTGGCATGGCTTTGTCATTGTGGGATTCTGAGTTGAACTTGAGAATGACTTCATGTTTTGTGTCTAAGATTCTACTTCCTTCCCATTCACTATTTTGCAATGATATAATGATTTTTCTTCATATTGTCAATGTAAAATCCATTTCATACTACATTGGCGACAATTATTTTCCTTTCATTTTATTTATTTTTAGTTGTGGAACTTATTATTGTTGCATTGGTTTTATAATGTCACTAGTTTTTTCCTTTGGCGGTTGAAAAACACCCTTTCTTGATTATGGAACTTTATTTCAAACATTTTGTTATGCTTAATACTTATGGGTTTAGTTGTGCTTTTGGGTCTCCATAATTTAATCACACTACGTATTGGGGCTTCAATCTTGCAATGTGCATTTTTAGTGTTTCTTCTTCTCTATGACCCAAGACTCAAGTTGAAGAACTTCTTGTTTGTACATATATTCATTTATGGATCCTGTCTAGCATAGAGGGGAAAACTTGGTGAAAATCTCATTTTCATCATTATTATGAAATCTTTTAAAAAAAACTCTAAGTAAACATTTGCTAGTGCATTACTATTATTTTTTTATGTGCCCTACCACATGACCCAAGAATATGCTTCTCATTCTAGGTATAATGTGGTTACCGATATTTTTTTTCTCATCATTCATTAGAAGGGCTTTATGATTAAAAATCCTTTTGATGTTATTAATTCACACAATAGATTTGGATATTTTGGTAGTTCACTTATGACTTGGTTATGATATAGGATTTTACCACGGTTTCTTGAATGCCATGTGGTAGATGAGTCTGGGCCCACTAAGGTATTTTGGGCCGACAATGGTTGAGTTAATAAGTCTTTTGAGTTTTTAATTTATTTAATTTATTAATGTTTGATCTTGATTTTCCGATTCTCCTTGACATGAATTTGAACTTGGCTCAATCATCATTGTTTGTTCTTAATAAAATCATTCAATTCTATGTTATTGTCTTCATTTGTTTGTCAAACTTTTTCCTCAATTGTTGTTTTTGTCTTCTCAATGCTACTAACACTGTATTGTTGACTTCATCTATAAAATGATGAACACTTGTTTGTACATAGTCACTAGCGCAACCACTTAACTTGTGGTTGATGAAATCCGATAGGCCATGACAAAGAGCTATCACTTATTGTTTAACAAAATGCAAGTACTACTATATTCAACTTCTCGTGATTTATAAGATTTAATTAAGTTTATAGTTTTGCTATATAAATATCATAATTGAGTTCAAAATCACATAGAAGATTTAACTTGAACGTTAAAGGGAATGGAGTTCAAAATTACCATACAAATTAAAATTTTCAAAATACATCTGATTTTTTTTTAAGACAAACTGATATGAGTTGTAAGAATTAATTAAAAAATTAATTTAAAATACTAAGATTAGTAATACATATAAAGTCTTTAATTTAATTCTTAAAATATATGGATAATTAGATAGAGAATTAGTTAGAGAAAAATAATTCAAAATACTAGGATTAGTAATACATATAAAGTCTTTAATCTAATTCTTAAAATATATGGATAATTAGATAGAGAATTAGTTAGAGGTGCTTGGACTTTAAAATCACATCTAAAATTTAAATTGAACATTGTTTAATTTTCTAAATTAAAAAATTGTTTATGTTAGTAAACTTTAATATCATAAATTTCATGAATTTCATATACATAATTATTTTAATGAGAAGAATAATTGCACATGGTAATTATTTTAATGATAGAAATAACAAATAATAGTAAGAGCCAAGTGGTTGATATACAACCACTTTTGTCTTCAACGAGGCTTGTTGTTCTGCAAGCTCGGCCAATGTTCTTTCATGGGAAAGGCCACTCACGTCCCTAAGATCAGGTTGTTGTTTGCACGGCTTCAATGTTCATGTGAAAGTTTTCTCTTGTCCCTAGTTTGTGTTTGGACAGATTTTATCAGGTTGTTGTTTGCATGGCTTCAATGTTCATGTGAAAGTTTTCTCTTGTCCCTGTCCCTAGTTTGTGTCTGGACAGATTTTTAGTTTGTTGAATGTAAAATTTTAAGCATATTTGAAATTTTTATCGAATTCTTATCAAATTTATGTTTGATGATATTAGTTGAATTTTTATCAAATTCCATGGTGTTCATTGAATAAGGATAGTTGAGTTTTTATAAATTTATGTTTGATGGTGTTCTTTGAAAGAAGATGAAGATGGATGGGATAAATTCATAAGGGTGGAGGGCATGGAGAGCTTCCTGGGACATTGTTCATTACCAAGGCAATTCAGAAGTTGATTACTCTTTAAAGTTATTTGATCACTCTCCTTTTTGTCTTCATGTGTTTTTCTTTTGTTGCATGAGTAACATTATTTCATTGTTAGTTGTGTGCACATATCAATAAGTTATTTGTTCACTCTCTTTGATCTTGCATATTTGTTTTTTGTGTTTTTCTTTTGTTGCATGAGTGTGATTATTTCATTGTTGGTTGCGTGTATATATTAATTTTTATGAAAGAAAATTTATTTCAACTTCAATTATAATTGTGAAGAGTTAAAAAAATTGATGAACAAAGCCAAATCCATAATTAGAAAAAAATTAATAATAAATTTTTCATTAACATTATTTTTTTTTATCTCAAATTTAAAATTTAGAAAATCCATACAAAACTTTTTTCATATGATTTTTAATTATAAATGTATGTGGTGGATGTTTTGAAATAGAAAACTTCAAAATAGAGAAGATGATGATGCCAAGGATATACTCAATAGAGCTTTATCTTTATTTGGTAGTGAGGCTCATGGTTTTGAAGATTCTAATCGCATTCAAAATCCATGTCACGCTAGAGCTTTAAAATTAGACGTTGATGATGATAGTGACAAATAGTCATACTATTAGATGTTGAATGTTGATGATGTTAGTATTAATGATGCCATTTTCAATGATAATTTTGAAGATTTAGAGACTCAAAATTAAATTAGCCTCATGTTAATTATGTCAAATTTAATGATATCAATGTTTCATAAATAAATAAATTATATATTGGAGATGTTCATTGCATGGAGAGTATCGAGGTTCTCTACAACTTAGTATGGGGAGGTTCTCTACAGCCTAGTATGGGGGAGATGTTGTCACGTTAGCCTTATGTTAGATAAGGTTACATTAAAAAAATAAAGTGAGTTAAATTAAAAAAATTAAGAATAATAAAAATAAAGTCGCTCAATTAAAATAAAACAATTATAAGAAGCATTACATATTACACACATATATATACTACGTACTTACATATGACAATATCTAAAATATTAATTCCTTCATATTAAATGATAATAAAAACAATTACTCCTTAATAAATTTGATCCCTCTTGGTGCTTGATAAATCCGAAGATGGATCTACACTGGATCTAATGATTCCAATGCTAATAACAACTTCAACAATAATCGTAATGTCAATGATGCCCACCCTCCCATATTTGGATCATATGAATGGTATATTTCATCTTGCATTTATTGTGTGTGCTAAATGAAAGGGTTTAAAGAGGAGTAGAGTTTTAATATTGGCAGTTGAAAAACATTGTTATGAAAATGGGCATTTCAAAGGGAGAAATAAATAGCACCCTTTGGTTATCCACATTATGGATGACAAATGTGAATTTGAAACCCGAGGTCGTGAATGATAGCNGCACCAACCCCCATACCTATACTTGGAATAAGAGAGGGTTTGGGTGTTGGACAAGCACTAGGAGGCCCCCATGTAAACCCTATTGTGGACTATACTTTGGACGGAAAGGGTACACAAGACTCCAATCCCACAGAACCAATCAATACAATTTAGGACCTAGAAGCAAAGGCACTCTCAATTTTCTAGAAAAAATGGTGGGCTGCTTAGTTTTTTTGAAGGAAAAATACCTAGATCCAATTAAAGGGAAAGGGAATATTTCATGCCTATGGCCCCAAAACAAGCATCATCTAAAGTCGAGTGTGAGAAACAAGTGTATTTAATTGGGGCTCTTAGAGAAAATGCCCCAATTGAGCGTTCCAAATGATTTTTTTGACCCTCAATTGTAGAAGGTGTTAGGGACCTAATCTCCCTAATCCCTCATGTAGATAGAATAATATATTTTCCATGTAATAAAGGATGACATTAGTTAATAAGGCCTAGTTAATAAATATAAACAAGTCAATGTAAGAAGACCTAATAGAAGCTTCGACTTCTAGAAAGATATTCCTCTAGAATGTTCTTTATAAGATAGAATTAGTATAAATAAGAGTATGAGGCATGAGAAAGATTTGTCTTGAGAATTGTTGTAATAGAGCTCCGCTCTGCTAGAGGTTGCCCCTTCGAAGAGGCAAGTGAACATTGCTTTCTTTGAATAAAGGTATTATTTTTGGTATTTCTCTTCTTAATATTTTTTTGTTCCATTGATATCTGCTAAATATTCTTGTTTCTGCATATTATATTATATTTGGTACCTTACAAGTGGTACCATAGCACTTTCCTTGGCAATAATTGTGGGTTAATTTTTTGCAGGGTAGAGATGTGTTCCGACGTCTTTAAATTATAGTGATTTGTTCTTTAGTGCATGAATCCATGGTCGGAGAAGCATACACACATGAAATACAAGAGGTTTTTAAGCTCACATTGTTGGACACCCTTGTAATCCCTGTTGGTACCCCCTCGAGTGGTAGCGAAATAGACATTACTTGTATACAAACTTGCTCTTCCACGTACCTCTGGTATATTGGGAGCGCCCTAGGTATCATGAGACCAACCCTAGATCAATCGATTGGCTGCCTAACTGCTATAGTGCCATCGAGAACGACATTCAGGAAGATACTCTCTAGTACCTGGGTAATCATGTAGTACGACTAAGGGTATGGTCTAGCCTCCTTAGTTGGTGCCCTAAGATATTGGGTCAAGTACTACTGTTCGACCCCACANCAAATGATTTTTTTGACCCTCAATTGTAGAAGGTGTTAGGGACCTAATCTCCCTAATCCCTCATGTAGATAGAATAATATATTTTCCATGTAATAAAGGATGACATTAGTTAATAAGGCCTAGTTAATAAATATAAACAAGTCAATGTAAGAAGACCTAATAGAAGCTTCGACTTCTAGAAAGATATTCCTCTAGAATGTTCTTTATAAGATAGAATTAGTATAAATAAGAGTATGAGGCATGAGAAAGATTTGTCTTGAGAATTGTTGTAATAGAGCTCCGCTCTGCTAGAGGTTGCCCCTTCGAAGAGGCAAGTGAACATTGCTTTCTTTGAATAAAGGTATTATTTTTGGTATTTCTCTTCTTAATATTTTTTTGTTCCATTGATATCTGCTAAATATTCTTGTTTCTACATATTATATTATGTTTGGTACCTTACAAGTGGTACCATAGCACTTTCCTTGGCAAGAATTGTGGGTTAATTTTTTGCAGGGTAGAGATGTGTTCCGACGTCTTTAAACTATAGTGATTTGTTCTTTAGTGCATGAATCCATGGTCGGAGAAGCATACACACATGAAATACAAGAGGTTTTTAAGCTCACATTGTTGGACACCATTGTAATCCCTGTTGGTACCCCCTCGAGTGGTAGCGAATTAGACATTACTTGTATACAAACTTGCTCTTCCACGTACCTCTGGTATATTGGGAGCACCCTAGGTATCATGAGACCAACCCTAGATCAATCGATTGGCCCCCTAACTGCTATAGTGCCATCGAGAATGACACTCAGGAAGATACTCTCTAGTACCTGGGTAATCATGTAGTACGACTAAGGGTATGGTCTAGCCTCCTTAGTTGGTGCCCTAAGATATTGGGTCAAGTACTACTGTTCGACCCCACATGTATATTAGAGAGTTATGGTGCAAGGAAAACCCTTGTCTGTAGAAACCCTAAAAATCCTAACCCTTGGGGAAAAAACAAAACAGAAAAGGAACAAACAAGATCTATTGTCGTGCAACCTTGCCTCCTACATTCTGGTTGCGAAATTACTACACATTTTTTCTTGTTAAGAATTTTGGCATTTTGACACTACAATATTATTTAGATCAAATTATAACTTTGCAAGAGTAAAAAAACAAGTCTAGGGACTTTCCACGCCCTTATTTGAGACCTATCCCATTGGATTCCTCTTTTCGTACTGATCATTGTGATACCTATCATTTTAAACTTTTTTTCACCTCGTGGACCCATACCCTTNGCAACCTTGCCTCCTACATTCTGGTTGCGAAATTACTACACATTTTTTCTTGTTAAGAATTTTGGCATTTTGACACTACAATATTATTTAGATCAAATTATAACTTTGCAAGAGTTAAAAAACAAGTCTAGGGACTTTCCACGCCCTTATTTGAGACCTATCCCATTGGATTCCTCTTTTCGTACTGATCATTGTGATACCTATTATTTTAAACTTTTTTTCACTTCATGGACCCATACCCTTCTCGACACCCTTATTTCCCATTTATCACATTGGTCTCCTCTCTCTGCCTTGATCATAGTGGTATGCATCACTTATCTTTTTTTTTTCCATGGACCCACCTTCATCCCCTCATGGCTCCCACATGCCAAGAAGAAACAAATCATAAATTGAGTACTGACCTTAATTCCCTTCAGGCCCAAGTAAATAGGGACATTCTAGCCATTCATGAAAAAATGGACCTTATCCAAGAACAACTGAGTAGCCAAATTGCTGAAGTCCATTCTGCTCTACACCAATTCATGAAAAACTTATTGGGTCCTTCCTTCTCTGACCCAACTCTCTATACTGAAGGTGTTGACTCCAACCAACCTCTACACTCTCATTCCAACTCCCTACCTCATGACCCCCGTCTTCCTAGAGTCGAGGTGAAAAAAATTGATGGATTGGATCCATAAGCCTGGGTTACTCAGATGAAACACTATTTCTCCCTACATGGTATCACTTGTGATTTAACTAAGCTTCGTTATGGAATTATCTATTTGGATATGGAACAATGGAAATGGTGGCAATGGCGTCAAAATGCACGCCAAGGGTATGTCGCTTGGTCATAATTTGTTGCAGAACTGTATGAACACTTTGACACAAATAACCATCATTTAGGATGTCTGACCAAGTTGAAAAAAATATGGAACAGTAGAAAGTTTTATTGTTGCCTTTGAGAACTTGGCTCTCTGCATGGAGGGCTTGGCATATGATTTCTTTAGGGAATGCTTTATCAGTGGCCTCAAGGATGAAATATGTGCCCAGGTCATCATGTCTTTCCCCCAGACTTGGTTGGAAACCACTAAGCATGCCAAGAAGGCACAACATGTCATCTTGGTCCAGAGTAGAAAACCCACTTTTTCCCCCTGCCCTAAACCCAACACCCTTTCCCCTCAGGCCACTCCTCTCAAGCTCTAAAAATTAACAAGGCCGAAACTGGTTGAATGCCAACTCAAGGGTCTTTTCTATAATTGTGATGATAAATACTTTCTTGGGAACACATGTATAGAACAAAAACAGTTTATAGCCATTTCCAAGGATGTTTCTGATGAAGATGTTGAGGTTTCACCTGAAGCAAC
>JZKD02S1629556.1:136899-159947 GCA_000966675.3 Picea glauca
TAGGTGCAATGAATACTTGACTGCATATGAATACTATTGATATAGATGCTTATTATACTTGTTCACAAGATGAACTAACATATCCTCTAGATAGATATTTCTTGTTTTCTCTTGTTGTTCTTGTTATGGGAAAGTACCCTTGTGATGAACAATCCTTGCGGAAACTATCATAGAAGAATTTTATAAGGATGACACAACTGCAAGATGGAAAGCAATCAGAATAGATAGAAACAAACTTAAAGAGACTCAAAGGATTCATACTGGAAGGATGTCAGGAATCAAAAGGAAACCATAACATGATTGTAACACTTTGCAAAAAGCAAAGAGAGATGCAGTAGACGGGAGCATGGACTCTCTCATATGGAGGGAGATGATCACAGAATTCCAAAAGAATATCATGTATATTGCTTAGTCAGGCATGAATCTAGAATTAGGAGGGAGCTAATCCCGAATGATATGATCCATTGAAGAATTCATGAATATTATGAAGTATATGTCCATGTTATTCATTACAAGTAGTAGCCATGATAAGAAACACATGTTCATCTTGACTTTAGAAGAAGTATTCTTCAAAAAGAATCCTTGAATATCCTTGGTTGTCCATCTACATTTATGTTCCTATGGTGGAAGGAAAATTTTGGAGCCTTCAAGAAAGAAGGGAATGCAACCTATATAAGATTACATGGAATCCAACATTGAAGAGAAACATGAGGAAGAACATGAAGATTCCATGAAAGAAAGAAAAGTCAGAGCAACCAATTGAACCAGTTTGAACCCACGAGAAGTAGTCAAGCAGAAGGAATGGAAGGAAGTTGTGATGAAGAAAAATGTATGTGACAAATTGTGAAAAATACTTAAGCATTAATAGATACAAGGTGAGACTTAGGGCTAGAGTATTCTCCTAGAAGGAGGGAGAAGACTATGATGACATTTTTTTCCAATAACCATCCATACCTCTACCTAAGCCATTGTATCTCCTATAGTATCCATGGGTTGGAGTTTACATCAGATGAATGTAAATATTGTTCTTCTCAGACAAAGTAATTGAAGAAGAAGTGTATGTAGAGAAACCTCAAGGTTTTGAGGTATACCAGAAAGAGACCCTTGTATGAAGATGGAAGAATACCTTGTATGGATTCAAGAAAACTTGGTGCAAAGCCTCTCATGTACAGTAGAAGCATGGTGAAAACTTCCTATGATAGAGGAATTATATTGAAATTGTTAAAGTTCATGATGATGGACTGCAAATCCATGGAAAACTCCCATGATGACAGATCTGAAGAAGTTGAGAGACTCTGATCTAGTAGACCCATATCTATATCGAAAATTGATTGTCTCATTAATGCATTTGGAGAAAACTCAGCTGGATATTTTCTTTGTGGGACGTTTGAGTTATGTTATGCAACTACATGGATTTATCGATTCAGATTGGGAAGGGAGTGCAGATGACAGAAGAAGTGCTACTTGGATATGTTTCAGTTTGAGCTTTTCCACGATGTCATGGGCTAGAAGGAAACAGAAGTTTGTTGCACTCAGCACTGCAGAAGCAAAGTATATTGCAGCTTGTGATGCTTGTACGGAAGTAGTGTGGCTCTGTAAGTTGGTTTCTGGATTGTTTGATCAGGTGTTGGATTCGACCGTGATATATTGTGAAAAACAGAGTTGTGTGAAGCTTTCAAATAACCTGGCGTTCCATGATGGGTCGAAACACATTGAGATCAAGTATTATTTTCTCCATGATAGAGTCCAGAGGGGAGAAGTGGTTCTCCAGTATATCTTCATAGATGAGCAGATAGAAGATATTTTGGTAAAGCCTCTTTCCAAGATGAAAAGTTTGTGTACTTAAGGGACAATCTAGAACTCGTGGAGATGACTTCCTTATTGGAAAATGAAGAGATTACTCCAAGGTTGGGAGGGAGCACTGATATGTTATTTATTTATAGGAAGTCATTTTTCAGTTTGTAAAATGGTTCAGTTTGGGCAGACACCTTCTAGTCCAAAAAGTGGCCCAAGATTTATGATAGACAAGCATTTTCCAATTCAAAAAATGGTCCATATTGGATAGTCATTTTCGTAATGAAAATGGTCCGATATATTGTGGATGTGCCATAGACAGTGATTCCCCTTATGGCCAGTGTGGGGGAATGGTCTAGGATAGTCATTCTTCTTGGCAGTCACTCTGAGTAATGGTCAAGTAGAATGTTCTGCCTCATCGAGCAGTCATTATTTCAAAGTTCACAATTGTGAGGAATTTCGAATAATGGTCCATTTTGGAGGTTGGTGTAGGATGGTCATTCCCTAGGGAAGACTCAATCTTTCCAGGATGCACTATGATTAGTGTCAGAAGAATGGCCTAGTTAGGTGAATGGTCTAGGTTCAACAATCAGGGACAGTCATTCCCTAGGGAAGACTCATTCTCTCCAGGTTACATTGTGATTAGTGTTGGAGGAATGGTCCAGGTTTAGAAATCAGGGACAGTTATTCTTCTATGCTTGAGAAGAATAGTCCAGATAGCCCATGATGGATGCTTCACTTTTAGAGGGCGGATGCTCTTCTAGATATCACATATGTGAGTGGAGGAATGGCCCAGATGACTCAATTTGTATCATGGTATTGTTTATGCAAGTTGATATCATATGATATGGTTGTTGTGGAGACTGTATGTCTCTAGACATTAGTTGTATGCTACTATGGTGGATTTAATCCATTGGTAGTGATTGTGTGTCACTAGTTAGTATTCATGTGCTACTAGGAGTTTTTGTGTACCACTTGATAGTATTTGTATACTACCATGGATAGACATAGTTGTGTTCTATTGGATGGAATTATAGCAGCAGTATGTTACTATCTGAGTGCCATGGGGACTACCACTAGTGTTGGATTTGATTGCCAGCAAGATGGATAGTCATTGTGCTAGTGGATAGACATTCTCCAGACAAAGAATGGTCCAGATAGAATAGATTGTTGGTGGACAAGAATTCTCTCTATGGAGAATGGTCTAGGTTGATAGTTTGTTAACGTATCATGGATTGGTATTTTCCTAAGGCACAAATTGTGGCCTGATTAGGAAAATGGTTCAAGACCGATATTTTCTAAGGCATATAGGTAGAGATGGATATCTATGGTACATATGACCCGATTAGAAAATAGCCCAGGAATGCATTCATGTAGGAATGGTCTCGGTATCCCATGGCGTGGCTTTCAGCATCCGTTGGGATAGTCATTATTCTAGGACATATGTCTAGATTGGAAGAATGGTGCTTGTATCACTCTGTGGAGTGAGTGACTTATTCAGCATCATGCATGATTACTCATATGGAGTATGGCTTCAAGAGATGATGCATTTGATGCTATCATATGATACTGATAGTGGTGATGTTTCTCGTGAGTTGAACTACATGATCATGAGATATCTTGTGTGGTTATGATGATGTTATCAATTGAATGGCTTTTTTTTTCTCAAGACCATTGCCTTTAATACCTCCCTAGCTAGGAGGGAGTGTTGATATTATGGTATTTGTGGGAGACATTAACCTCTACGTGTAACCTGTGATGAGAATAGAATATTTCGAGAAGCAAGAGAAATCCTAAATAGATGTGTAGAAACCCTAGAAGACATGTTGGCTCAATAAGAGAATTAATATTTAAGTGTTAAACTTTAAAAGAAGAATTCATCCTGGATAGGTGAAAAAGAGAATTCTAAATAAGAGGGCGTTAGAGCTCATTCTTCATTCACACTCCCACAACTGCATAAGACTAGTGGTGTGTAAATTTGGAGAGGGAGTGTAGTTGCAGTTGCTGCAACTAGGATTTTTTCTTTTGGTTAGACTTTCTCTTGGTTATGGTTTAGAATTTAAGCTTGGTCTTTGGTTATTATTTCTTGGTGTGCTAGCCTTGGAGAAAGGTGTGCTACCTTGGTTGGCTATTGGTATGCTTCCGTAATTATTTTTTCTATCAAGGTTAAGGTGCTCGGGGGTGGCCTTTGTGTCTATGGTTGAGTGACAATATTGCTATATTGTCTATGGAAAAATGATCACATCTCTTTATTTTCTAACACATTGATGCAGGAGCATCGTTGGCAAGTGCGTAGAGGTGGGACCACCAAACACGTGAGAGTTCCCCCGGAACTTTGAAACATGACAATTCAACTGATTTCGAGATCCGCCTCCACCCAGTGCCGAAATTCATTTTCAGAGGCACGCTTGAACCGACACCAGATTTTCCCTTTGTAGCAAGTTATTGAATTTGTAAAATAGAGAAGAAGCTCCCACTTCAGCTCTAGAAAGCGATTGATATAGGATAGTGTAGGATAAGGTTTAGAGTAGGCAAGTAGCCGGAAGAGACCCTAGGAGATATTTTGAGTTATGTAAAGCTTGTAAGAAGTTATAGTAGGGGGGAGAGTAAGAGAAGCAGGGAGAAAGGGGAGCAAAGAGAGAACTATGTTAGAGAAGAAACCCTCAGTTCTAAAATGACTATAATCTATGTGTATTTTGTAGCCAGTGGGCATTTTCATGAATAGAACAGAATGGAAAAATTGATCCAAAAGGTGTTGTGTTTGGACTATGTGTATCTTCCTGCTATTCTCTGTTTTATAAGCAAGTGGGTGGAACTGTGATTTGTTTCTTTAGTCTCAATTGTTTCTCTTCATTTAGAGCTCTGCAAGGTGTGCATTGAGCTGAGGGAACGTGGTGGAATTTATTTTCTCCTTACCGAGAGCTCTGCAAGGTGTGCATTGAGCCAGAGGGAGAAAACGCCTGATCCCGGAACTCTTTTTCTAGAAGCAGTGAAGATTTGGGTCTTCGCAAAACTCAGAAAGTTTCTAAGTTGAAGTCGAGAAAAGATCAGGAGGAGCACAACACCGTCGAATTTAGCCGAAGAGATCTGGACCATTGAATATTTCACGTCCGGGGAGCAGTGGAGGAGTGCACAAAGCCGAAGACATTTTGCGTCGTTGGATCTCACTCAGAATAGCCGACGGCCATTAGATCTATCGAGAGGAGCTCAAGGTTTAAACCCTCATAAGCAGAGCGAAAGTCCCGAAGGAGTATCGTATCGGGAATTCGGCGTTCAGGAGTTCAGGAGTCCAAAGGACGAGAGTTCGGGCCTTCGACATCAGAAATCGTGAAAGGGAAAATTAGATCTAAGCCATCCATCTGTGGGAGGACGCGTGTCATGGAATCATCCGTTTCAAAGATTCGGGCACCGGGACTCACAGAGGTGAGCACCTTGAATTCACGAGTAGCGAAGTCTCGAAGAAATCTGAGTTGTCCATTGGAAAGAGGACACGTGTCACGAGATCACCCATATCGAGGATTTGGACATCGGAGGTCAGAGAAGGAAGTCCTTCAACTTCACGAGTGGCTAAGTCATGAAGAGATCAGGACCTTCCATCTGAGGAGGATAGGTGGTAGCAATCGTGAGGTCGGCAAAGTACTGAAGAAGTCTGAGTGCAGGCTTCATGAACTTAGAGGTTTGCAAGGTGAGAGCCCAAGGATTGGGTGCTCCAAGTCGCGAGTGGTGAAGTCATGATGAGCGGAGACAGCCGTAGGATCCAGGTTGTGGAGGATCGTTGGATCAGAGCCTCATCGTGTGTATCGCACATTCAGAGGTTCGGAGGTTGAGAGAACCTCTTCTCGATACCAGGAGTCGCAAAGTGCCGAAATTCGGTCATGAGGGAACACGTGGCATAACCACAAGGTGGGGCCCGTGTGATTGATAGGTGGACACGCGTCGCCTGGAGAAGGGAGTCAACTCTCCGTTGATTTTTCACGTCTCGGGGATTCGTGGGATGAGAGTACGAGAGCTCGACGCTGCAACTCACGAAGCTGCGAGTTGCGAGAGGAGCTAGTGTTTATCCTAGCCATTGGTCACGCATAGAGAGAGCACTGACAAGGAGGAGCCATACCCGTATCGGCATTTCGGGTATCGCAAGATTGGAAGGAAGAGTTGGTAGTTTCGACTCACAAACTCGTGAGGTCGTGAGATTGGGACAAGGACTTTGGGTTAGGCCCTTGGTCGCAGGCACCATGGTCACTTAGGAAAGGTGGAGCTCGCACCCAGTGCTATTCGCACAGGGGAGTTTCCGAAAGGACCTGTGGATCGATAATTGCAGATTCTAGTAGGGAAGCCAAAGAGCCTCTTCGGCTCATAAAATATATTGAATGATCCTTAAGACCGGGAGGTTGTGCAGAGACTCTGTCGAGACAGAGATGTCGTCTGCATCACACATGGAACCTCTTATGGGTTCTCTTGTGATTATGCATCAAGTTCATGTTAAGACCCAAACTCTTCAATCCATTTATCAACACAACCACAATCATTCAGTGACATGGTCAAGTAGTGTGAAGGCTCTTCTCACCCTTAAAAGATATGAATACTCACCAAGAAAAGGTAGCTTTTTGTTAGATAAATCAGATAAGATCCTAGAGTTGAGAATAAAATCAAAGGGTGTATTGGATTCCTTGGGGGACACAAGGAAAATAACCATTAGTATATTTAATATCCTTTAGTCGGCTTGTGATTGTCCTCATTATTTCATCATAAGTTTTTGTGCTAGGTTTTTTTCATTATATATTTCAATCACCACGAAGCAAAGAAGCACATATTAGAAAGATGCCCTTGGTTTTGTTGTAGAGAATGGATCTTTCTTAAGCCTTGGTTTCCAAATTTTGATCATGCAAAGATGCATACAAATACTACTTTAGCATGCACACAACTCAAATTTTCCATATATTTGAACTAATGAGCCTCATAAGGGGTAATCCTAAATATAGGTAATTATATAGAAAAATTTTGGAGTATGAGAATACAACCTTTCGATGTAGGTTTTGCTTTGAAGTTGGACATCTAGCTATAATTTCCCAAAAAATTCCATGCAGGTTGAAGAAAAGAGGAGTTTAACATCAAACATGACTCTTTACATCAAAGTCAACAAGTATGTCTTAGTGTGGGTTTCAAGGTGGAGTTAGGGTTTTGAGTTACAGAGGTACTTGAACACATTATTAGCCTGTTGTGAAGACTAATGCCAGACAAAGATGTTAAGAAAGAATAATAAATCTATAAATTTTGCCTAAACATAATAAAATTAGCAAATTGAACATGAATTGGATGCATAATTCACCATTTGAGAATAAAATTAGGGGAAACAACAATTTATTGTAAGACAACCAATGAAATGAATTTAAACCTGTGAAGTCACATGGGAAGATCAGAGTTGCAACATTGGGCCCCAAATCTCTTCATGGGAGGGTCTTGTGACCTCCTTGACTACAAAATATCTTTGGAATGTTGCAGGTAGGAAACTCCTTTATGGATTCCCATTGTGGAGAGTAGAAACTTCGTAATTATCAAATCCACTATTGGAATAGGAAAAGCAAGGAACAATAGGCTCCTAATTTCTTAGTAAATGGATTTTTACAGCTCAAACTCTTTCCTAGAGGGAAACTTCTTAACCCCAATGAGAGAGCCTAGAGGAAACTCTACGACAAGCCACCCATTATCACCTCGATGACTTTTCCTCACTCTTTAGACTATAGGAAAGGGTATCCTAGTCAAAGGGGGAATCCTTGCAAGTCAAGTTAGGTCTTTGAGTAAGTAGGGGAATTCTCTAACTCATCTTAGTAGTTTGTTACTACTTACTCTCAGGGTGTAACGCAAGTGTAAAGCATGTGAATATTTTTTCAAACCAATGGACTTGAACAAGCATTGGATAATGAATTATTTATACAAGTGTGATTATTCATAAAATGTGATTATACTTGGAAAATAGACAAAAATTGAACTTGCTCAATTTCAATAGCTCAAAGAAAAATCAATCATGGAATCATGTAAATGCTAAAAAAATGCATTCCCATGTGAATCATATATCAATGGCACTTAATATTGAATGTCACCACAAGAATTGAATTAAGAGCATGAAATGTAACCATGAGGTTAAAGGATTATATCATTCATTCACTATTTCCATGTGATCATCACGAAGACTTAGTCATGATCAAGATACATCGACATTGATGAGATCATATGTCAACAATAGAGATACCTTTGATTTAGAAACGACAAAGTAAGGATTCAAGACATGTAAATGTTAAGTGCAATGTCAAGGATGATCAGCACATAATGCATGAAATCAAAACCATGACCATATGTTATTTAAATGCCTTCAGTTTTGATGAATGCAATTATTGGATAGTGGACTCAAAGATAATGGACACAAGTTATCAGTTTTTAGAGCACGCTAACCAAATTACAGTTGCAAGGTGCAGTGAGTGATCTAGAGTGGTCAGGGCGCAGTAGTTAAGCGATGTTATTGTAGAGTGAGTCAATCCATAGGCCGAGTTAGGGCCTAGAGCTTGTTCTTCAATAGTTCCACGGAAAGGGTTTGAGCACAGTAGTAGGAAGAGGTATTTTTCCCAGTTGTTAGTTAGTCCAAGGTTTTCCGAATTGCAAAGAAAGGCCGCACATTTGGGCCATACAAGGAGTATGGCCAAGGACAAAATTCCATCACTCCAGTAGTAGTTTCCAGAAGGATACCAACCTTTTTGAAATTTTATAGGAGTAAAGACGTATATCTCAATCTAATCCAATCTAGAAGCATGGAATGACAATCATATAGCAGCATTGGGGAATGAGGCATCATTTTAAGTCATACCATACTTGGTACACATTGTCATGGTACAAATGGACTTGTTGTCATTGTCACTTAGGGAAGATTTCAATTAGAAAAAGATGGCCTTTCTAGGCATTGTTTGTAACAGATTTCAAGAGTTATTTCCATTCCCCACTTTAGTCATATGTTGAGGATTGTTGAGGGAACATTTTCATAGAAGTTTAATGGTTGAGGGAATTATTGAGTATCTAATGATACCAAGGGAGAGGAAGAAGAGGTTCGAAGAGAACTAGAAAGGATTAAGGAAATTATGCATGGTCCACATTGGGAAGCATGCAAGACAAATGGAAACCTCGAATATGAGGGATCATGGCCCTATTTCCTAGGAAATAATCAAAAAAACAAAATATACATGAATTATGTCCTAAAACACTCTTATATTAAAATGCATATGCTTCTTTGGAACATCAAAATAAAACCATAACCATCACACATGTCTATCTAAGGCCTTAATTATAGTATTTTCTAAAGCTTTGACTTTTATGTTTGTCCTAATAAAAACAAAAAGTTTAGGAAGCATATATCCACAACAAAAATATCCTACAAGCCCTAGATTGACAACTTATTATTGCAACATAACTGGATTTTTCTTTAACCATGGTGGTCTTTGAAATAAATACTATAACTACAAAGAGTTATTTTTTAAACTATTTGGTAACACACAATGAAGTCTCTAGATCGACAAACACACAAAGGAAGGCTTGTAGATCAACAAAAACATGAAGGCCAATGTGTTACCTCCAAGATATACACCAAAATATTTCTTATAACTTCTTTGTGTAACCCTTTGCTTTTGTTTCCCAGTCCTTGGTGATTTTCTTCATGTCTTCTAATTTATATTGGGCGTCAACCTATCAATGTAAGAAAGAATTCAAATGTATAAAATATCAAAACACTCAAGAAACAATAAAATTATGACATATGAGGTCCCATTCAAGGTACTTGAAACATCTTCAAATTAAATAGTCATTAAAATGATTTGGATAACATACCTACCCTGATCGCAACTCATCCATCATTATGTTTTTCTAATACCTACAGTGTCAAATCATTCAACCTCCATAAATATCTACAAAATAAATACAACTCATATTGGTAGCATTATTTACTCTAAGATGCATTTTTATGAGAATGTTAGAACATACCCTGACAATGCTTCCAAGCACCTTATAAGCCTTCTTTTTGGACTAGCCCTTCATCATCCTACACTCAAACATGGATTTACTCAATGAGAACAAACTACAAACGTGATAGATATACAACTAAATAGAACTCTTGAATAATATCCTCTTGGTTTCAAGAATAATTTATTGGAGTCTGCTAGTCTTGAAGCAAACCTCTCTCGATCTGAAGGAGCGGTAATGAAGTCAACATTGACTATGTTGTTTCTCAGTTGGATCGAGGGAGGTTTGGTCCAAGGTTAAACAGCTCCAATAAATTATTTTCTACTGAACATGGCCAACCACATTTTCTATTGAACATGGCGTGCAGGCCGTTGTGATGGGGCATCACCTACAAAAACAAAAAATATTAAATTTATGTCATCAATTTTTAAATATCATTGAAGTAGTTCATTAATATTAAAAAAAAACCATGCAATGTAAATTTACCCGGTGCACTAGTGAGCACTATTGGAATGGATTCCTTGTACTCCTCTTCAAGTGGAGGCTCAAGTAAGACATTCTTTGCCATTGAAACCACAAAATTTATAAGGACACAATCGTAAATGTATAAGTAAAAAAAATTAGAAGTACAAAATTTATAACTACGAAATTATTAACACATTAAATGTCTCGCTCGAGGAGATGAAACCATATAATCCACATGATTAGGCTCACCTCTTTCACCACCTCCAAAGCCTGGTTGTGTGGCTTCCTAGGGGGGTGTGTCATGGCTCCCATCTAAAGGTGTGGAAGGTGGAGAACTAAATATCATGGAAGGTATATGAGGGCCTGCCTCAGGAATATGTGGTGTATGTGCAGTGCCAATACTACCAACATCGAGTTGAACAGGATCCAAATAACTCTATATAAGAAAGAAAATGTTTTTTTATTTTATTTAGATAATGTAAAAGTTAAAAAACAAACTTTCATAATTGAACTTATGAAAAAAAAATCACTTAAATTATGGTCATTATCTTATATTTCTTAAGATGTGTCATAACGAGTTTGATCATTTGTTTGACCTTAGTAGTTTGATCTGCAAGGTCTAACAAGAGAACAAGTTCATTTTTCGCTTTAATGATCATTTTTTGTATTATTACCATCAGGTCAGGGGATGAATACAACTCCTCGTCTTTAGACGAATCATGAGAATCATGGCCTGTACTCTACATATTTCAACAAAATAAATGTTATTTCAGTTATATAAACAAATAAAATAATTGATCACCACACAAATAAAATTATATAAACAAATAATAAAATTCACGTATAATGTAAGTCAAAATTGTTAATCGTTTACATGTTTTGTGGTTTCCCTTTTCCATGATCATCTTGCCATATTATAATATAATTAGAACCCCAAAATATTTAAAAAATTGTTAAAGATAAAAACAAATTGATTGCCACACAAATAAAATTATATAAACAAATAATAAAATTCACATTAACTGTAAATCAAAATTGTTAATTGTCTACATGTTAAAGATAAAAAATATATATAATGCAATAAGTAGAGGTTTCTTAAAGAGGTGTTGCATAAGTACCTGCACACTATTAGTCGATGTATCTATTCGATTCAAATGTTAATCCACTAATAACTCTTCCCCGGGAGCTATCTTTATATTGTGCATATGACTACCTAAGTTCCTTCGCATCCTTCATGTATGCAATTTGGTTGTTTGTTTGTTGTCTTGGGTCATGTGTTGTTTATAAACCCTGCAATGTTGTTGTAAGCTTTACGCCTTCCATCAATATAGATAGTCACTCCCTTATTTTTATCATTTTTTATTAGTTGTATATAATTTGTGGCGAGTGCATATCTCCACATACTTCGCATGTATCGGACCAACCGCATCCAATCACTATAATCATAACATGGTCTGACATAGTCCATCAATTATGTTATTGTATTTTATTTTATAGTTATTCCATCCATGGAAAACATCCCTGGGCCATGCAGGGAGGATGGTGCATTGTGATATGTCCTATTGTTGACAATAAAGTCAATTTCCAATGGAGGTAGTTCCTTAGGTACCCATTGTTTCAACAGATGCTTATACCTGAGTGGCACCTCTATGTCTCATATTCTCTCATCATCATAAGAGCATGATCCTCCTTTAGAAAGAAAAAATTCCATGCGTCTACGGAATTTTTTTCTGACCTTTTCACCTATGGTCGTTGTTCATGTATCAAATCTACAAGATGTAGACGCATTTCCCTCTGTTTGTCTTGATCTTCCCTCACGCGAGGAAGAAATATCTGACACGTACCTATTTGATTGTACCTTCAATCGATCGAATCAAATATATAGTTAGCAGGGATTGTAAGAATATAGTGAAATATCTAAAATGTTTTTTTATATTTTGACACATTCATTAGTTTCCACTCATATACATGCTCTCAACTACTTCAAGGTAACCAAACTTCCTATGAATATGGGTTTTCAAGAATGAAGTGTTCAAGGTGCATAGGTTCAAGTGACAATCATTATGAAAGATATTTTAGATGCATTTTTTAATATGAAATTCATTATAATTTTACTAATTTTCCCACATCATTATCCCCATGTTCCTATATATGTTATGGTTATATAGTAAATTGAAGGGAGCATCTTTCACTAGATAAAGAAAAACGTCATTGTTGTCGTACAAGAAAATTAGGGCTTTTTATTGAAGAGGAATTTCATCCAAAAACTCATCAAGGAAGTGTGTCCTAGCCTAGGGAACTCTTTGGAACCTTTAGCGCACTTTTTCAGTGGATAAAACTCCTAGAAATTGAAACCCTAGTTTTCACTGGTACCAGAAAACCAGGAAACCAAAACCAGTACCAGAAGTACCAGTCCAAAATTCCACTGGTCAAGTTTGAAGGGGAAAAAATTGGATTTTCTTAAATCTAACTGCACCAAGCTACTCACCTCAGTGAAGTGCACCTCCTGGTAAGTTCAAAATTAAATTCTGAGCATTTTCAATTTTTGATCATTTTCTAGCTCTAAGTAAAGATGTCTGCAAGAACTAAGCTTGTTGACAAGCTAGAAGGTGTGGAAAACTTTCGTGCCTGGAAGTATAGTATTGCACTCATTCTTGAAGAGAATGACCTAGCAAGATTCATTAAAGAATATGTACTAGAACTTATTGATGTTGTATCTAAAGAAAAACACCAAAAGGACACAATTAGGGCCAAAAGAATCATTACAGACTCCATCAAAGATCACTTGATTCCTCAAGTGGATTCAAAGAAGACTCCAAAAGAAATTTTTGATGCCTTAACCAGATTGTATGCAGGAAAAAACATCAATCGGAAGATGAATCTAAGAACTCAAGTCAAAAGTACAAGGATGTAGAAAGGAGAAACAATTCAGGAATATTTCTCTAGAATATCACAATTCAAATAACATCTAGAAGAATTTGGTGATACTCTATATGAATACAAGCTTATAATTACAACCCTTAATGGTCTCACAAGACCTTGGGATGCATTCATCCAAACTATTTGTGCCATAAAGTAGAAATTAAACTTTGACAGTGTTTGGGAAGAATCTGTTCAAGAAGAAGCAAGAGTAGCTAACCGAGAAGCATTACTATCAAGAGATGAAGATCAAGCCCTAGGTACTGATACAAAAGGAGGAAGAAATATGTATTACTTCCAAAACGAAACTCATAAGGAGTCTCACCCCCAAAACAAATTCATACATAAAGAATCTCACCCTCCAAGGAGATTCCAGAAGTTTCATAAAGGTTAAAGAAGAGAAAAAGATGTATCATCCTACCAATGTTACCATTRTGACAAGATGGGACATATTGCTAMGAATTTTCTAGCTATACRAGAATAATACAAGAAGAGAAACAAGAGGCACCATGCCCATACAGTTGAATATGAAGAGCCACCMACAAAGATGATAAAAGAACAGATTAAAGACTATGTATTAATCTCTKCCCTCTCAGGATTAGTGTCTCCTGGTGAGGACACTTGGYTGATAGACARTGTTKCCTCCAAGCACATGACARKTCAAAGAGACATTCTCTCTTTCCTTATGGAAAAKAAATTTCCCCARAAAGTTACACTTGGAGATGATTATCAATACCGTATCAAAGGAGTAGTAGAATCAAATTACAAACTTGATTCAGGGACCCCAATGAAGATGAAGGATGTACTATATGTACCAGGTGYTRATATTAGYTATGAGAGGTATTTACCTCCATGTGTAAACCTGACAAGAATAGAAYATTTCGGGAAGCAAGAAGAAACCCTAATGAGTTGGCTAATAACCCTAGAAGACAAKTCAGGTCAAGAGGATAATTGATATTAAGTCATTAGCCTACAAGAGAAGAAATCGRCCAGAAGAAATAATATATATTGAACAGACAGATACCCAGAATGAGAAGTTAGCACAGGCACTTATCCAGAATTACTATAAATAYAGGAGGCTAGTCTTCATTCTGGTAGGCATTCTCAGAATTGTAGAGCACTTGTGCACACTGCAGTTGCCTAGTTTCTGTGTAGGATTGGAGGAGAGTTGTCGTTGTAGCTGYTGCAGCTAGMAGATTTTTGTTTTGGCTTGGACTATCTCTTGGTTATGGTTTGGACTATTTGATCAACTCTTTTTTGATGCGCTATCCTTGGGCAAAGGTGCACTACCCTTTGTTTGGCTATATAGCCTAGGGTTTKCTTCCRGAATGATTCTTTKTCAAGGTTAAGGTGCTTGGAGGGTGGCTTCGGCCTATGGTTGGGTGACAATAGTGATATTGTCTATGGTAAAACAAGCACATCCATTATATTCTAACAAGTTATGGGCCCACACCTCCTTCATYCAGTCTAACCGCTGGAAGGAAGCATAGCCATAAGGATATTGAGCTCGTTGAAGAACTGTCGATAGGGTTTCTAGCAGGAGMAATCACCAAAAGCAYTGTCGCTAGGGTTACTAGCAGGAGCAGTTGCAGAAACCCTAATCTTCTTGTTGAGGCACCTTAAGTGAATGGATTGACCTGATTTTCGRATAGACAAGTGTGCCCTAGCCTAGYGCATCTCCTAGTACTCTTAGCAAGCCAAGACRTCAAGTTTGAKTTTTTTATCTAAGGTTGACCAAGTCAAAGTAGCCATGACTTACTCCATGAAGTCAGAAAACAAGTTAGATGAAGCTTCTAGMTTCAGAGCATGGAATACAAGGATTGACCTCATCCTTGCCAAGAATAAAGTGATGGATATCGTGAAAGGAAAGATTGTGAAACTARAGTTTGAAGAAGGAAAAGAGAAAGAACCACAGAACGTTGCAGTTAATGAAAGGAAGAAGTGGAATCCTTAGGGCATGGAATMTAGAAAAAACTCCATGGACCCAAGAGCTAAAGAAAAACATGAAGATTCCAAGAAAGAAAGAGAAGCCARAACAACTAGTCACTGTATTAAGAATCACAATATTACCAGCCTGATATGAACTCACTAAAAGTAATCAAGCAGAGGAACTGAAATCTRTGAAGAAKAACARTGTATATATGCAAGCATTGCAATATCCAGAACTAGAGGTTCACCCARATGGAGGGAGAAGACTATGATGATTACTTATTCCAGTAAACCAGACATACCTCTACATGAGTCATTATATCATCCATRGGTTGGMGTTCTACATCAGATGAATGCAAATAATGTTCTCCARAGAAATTGAACAAAGAGCGTATGAAGAGAAACCTCAAGGCTTTGAGGCATACTAGAAAGAGACCCTTGTATGCAGATGGAAGAAGACAACTTGGTGGAGAACCTCCAATGCACAGTAGAAGTGTGGTGAAGATATTCTATAATAGAGATATTGTATCAGAATGGTTACTCAGAAGATCAGGATGATGGATTTCCAATTCATAACAAAGATCTCATGATGACAGAAGAAGTGCCACATGGATATGTTCCAGTTTGACCCTTGCCACAATGTTGTGAGCTAGCAGGAACCAAAGAAGAATCCAACAAATATATACTTTATTGATTAGAGCTATATGAAGCCTTCAAATAAAAACTAGTGTTCCAGACCGAAGTACATTTGAATATCAAGCACTACATTATCTGTGATGAAGTCCAGAAAGGAGAAAGCGGTTCTCAAATATATATCTCCACAGATGAGAAGATAAGCAGACATTTTGGTAAAGCTTCTATCCAAGATGAAAGAGTTTGTGTACTCAAGCTAGATATCATGGAGACAACTTCCTTATTGAAAAAGGAAGAAATGACTCCCAGGTTGGGAGGGAGCACTGATGTGTTAGTGATTGATGGACAGTCATTTTTCAGTTAGAAAAATGGTCCAATATGAGTAGTTCCTTTCCAGTTTGGAAAGTGGTTTGAGATTTCTGACGGACATGCATTTTCCAGTTCAGAAAATGGTCCAAATAGAACGGTCATTTTCATAATGAAAATGGTTTGATGGATTKTTGATGTACCATAGACAAYGACTTCCCATTGTGGTTAACATGGGGAGTGGTCTAGGGMAGTCTCTCTTCTTGAGGGTTACTCAAGAAGACTGGCCCGCCTCACTGGACARTGATTTCCCATTGTAGTTAACATGGGGAATGGTCTGTTTTGGAGGTTGGTGCAAGACAATTATTTCCTCTTRTGGTTAACATGGGAAATGGTACAGACAGTCATTCCTTAGGGCGGATTCATTCTCTCAAGGTTGCACTTTGTTTAGTGCCAGAGGAATGGCYCARGGTGGGCAATGGTCCAGGTTCAGCAGTCAGGGACARGAATTCCGTAGGGAAGACTCATTCTCTCCAGGTTACACTTTGTTTAGTGTTGGAGGAATGACCCAGGGTGGGGAATGGTCCAGGCTCAAAAATCATGRYAGTTATTCTTCCCTRCTTGAKAAGAATAGTCCAGATAGCTCAGCATTGATGTCTTAMCTTTTTTAGGGCAGATGCTCTTCCAAAATCTCATAGATGTGAGTGGAAGAATGGCYCAGATGATTCATTTTATATCATAACAYTRTTTCTGTGCAGGTTGATATCCGTGATTGTTATGAAGATTGTATGTCTCCAGAYAATAGATGTATACTACTATGGTAGATGTGTTCCAWTKTTTGTGACTATAYGTTACTGATCAAGTACTTGTCTGCTACTTGGTGTGGTASTGTACCATTGGATTGTAGTTGTTTATTACTATGGATAGACACAGTTGTRTTCTATTGAATGATATTGTTCTAATTGCCTTGAAGACTATCAGCAGTGTTGAAAATGATTATCAGCTAGATGGATGATCAATGGACAGAGATTTTCCAGGTGGAAAATGGTTCAGGACACTTATTCTTCTAGGAAATATGTCCAGATTAGAAGAATGGTTTTTGTGTCACTTTGTGGTGTGAGTGACTTATCCAGAATCATGTCAAATTACTCAGATGGAGTATGGTTTCGAGAGATGATACAGTTGATGACATTGATGGTGATGATGGTACTCATGATCTAGTCATGAGATAGTCTATAAAACTATGTTGATGCTACCGGGTGAATGTTATGTTTGTTCTCAAGACCATTACCTGTAATACCTCCCTAGCTAGGAGGGAGTGTTGATATTACAGTAGTTGTGGGAGCTATTTACCTCCACATGTAAACCTGAAAAGAATAGAATATTCTGGGAAGCAAGAAGAAACCCTAATGAGTTGGCTAATAACCCTAAAAGACAAGTTGGCTCAAGAGGATAATTGATATTAGGTCATTATCCTACAAGAGAAGAATTCGGCCAGAAGAAATAATATATACTAAACAGACAGATACCCAGAATGAGAAGTCGGCCCAGGCAGTTAGCCAGACTTACTATAAATACAGGAGGCCAGTCTTCATGTTGAAATAATGTAACTGCAAAGAGTATTCTTATTATTATTTGATATATTATTCATTGGATCAATCCCCATTGTGGATTGATCATGTCGACTATTGTAATAGGACCAAATCCCCTTTTGTGGATTGGTCAAATGATAATTATAATAGGCAGAATAAGAAGTCAGCCCCAGTAGATATTAAAGAGGCCCCAGTATATATTAAATGTGGTTGTAACCACCCATTTGGAGAAGTTGGCCCTGCTAGTGAAGAAACACTTCACACATGCCAGTCTAATATAAATAAGGAGGCTAGCGCCTCATTTAGACATACAACTCACTTGCTCATTTCATGAGACAAGTTTTGGATCTACAGTTAGAGAAGAAGGAGAGAGAGTGGCACATATCTAGGGGAGGATTTTATGTATTAGTTTAAGAGATCTCTTGGCATTGTATTTGCTATCTATATTAAGGAAGTTTTGTTGGGTTTTCTTCCCCTAAAGGGTTTCCCAAGATAAATGTTGTGTCTCTTGTGATTGTGTATTTCTTAGTGATCTTGAATTATGCTATTGTTATCTAATATGAAAAGAACTATAATAATGGCTTAAACATTAACATGGTATCAGAGCCAAGCTGAAGAGAGCATCTTTCACAAGAGAAAAGTGAAAAACGTCATTATTGTCGTACATGAAAATTAGGGCTTTTGTTGGAAAGGTATTTCAGCCCTAAAACCACCTAGAAAAGTGTGCCCTCCCCCAAGGATCATTTTGGCACCTTCAGCGCACCTTTTCAGTGGCTAGATATCTTGAAAAGTGAAACCCTAGTTTCACAAAGTACCAGAAAACCAGAGCACTAGAAGTATCAGAGTACCAGAAGTACCAGAAAACTAGAAGCACCAGTCTAGAAATCCGCAGATCAAGTTTGAGGGGGTAAAAGTTGGATTTTCATAAATCTGGTTGCACCAGCTAACTCGCCTCAGCTCAGCGCATCTATCCCCTATATCAAAATTTCAAAATTCAAATTTTGAAAAATTAGGGTTTTCTCATAAAACCCTAAGTTGCAGTGGCAATTGCAGTCTCAGAACCAGTTGCAGTTGTAGTACCAGTTGCATTTGCAGTACCAGTTTCATTTGCAACCGTACTACCAATTGCAGTCACCCTTGAAGTTTTTAAAGAGTTGGTAATGATTACCACTGCTGCCAGATGGTGCCACCACCTACAAATGCTATCATAGGTATGTACTCACATATGTTTAAATGGTTAAACTTTAAAGAGTATTTGTAGGAGAAGGGATCTCTTGCCATAGATCCAAAAGGATCTCAATATCCAACACATTCAGAGGAATGATGCAACCCAAGTGTGATTATTCTGATATGCATCTATTTGTCATGACATTATCTTGATTAGTGTTTCATGTTGAAGCTATGATCAAATTATTAGAAGGATTAAAAGTTGATCATAGAGCTTATCCTCTAACCTAACCTTCTATCAAGATAGCGTATTGTCTTAGTATAGAAGACAGGTTGAAGAAAGCACTCATCACTTGAGTGAAGGCGACCTGGAAGAAAAGCAAGCACTCATTCTTGAGGACAGGGCTCTAGGTTTGATTAATCAAGATTAATAAGATTCAAAGGTACACATGACAAGTTGATGACTATAGTTGAGATAGCAGTCGTCGTAAAGTATTATACTTGATAGCATGTGAGCANTTCTATTGAATGATATTGTTCTAATTGCCTTGAAGACTATCAGCAGTGTTGAAAATGATTATCAGCTAGATGGATGATCAATGGACAGAGATTTTCCAGGTGGAAAATGGTTCAGGACACTTATTCTTCTAGGAAATATGTCCAGATTAGAAGAATGGTTTTTGTGTCACTTTGTGGTGTGAGTGACTTATCCAGAATCATGTCAAATTACTCAGATGGAGTATGGTTTCGAGAGATGATACAGTTGATGACATTGATGGTGATGATGGTACTCATGATCTAGTCATGAGATAGTCTATAAAACTATGTTGATGCTACCGGGTGAATGTTATGTTTGTTCTCAAGACCATTACCTGTAATACCTCCCTAGCTAGGAGGGAGTGTTGATATTACAGTAGTTGCGGGAGCTATTTACCTCCACATGTAAACCTGAAAAGAATAGAATATTCTGGGAAGCAAGAAGAAACCCTAATGAGTTGGCTAATAACCCTAGAAGACAAGTTGACTCAAGAGGATAATTGATATTAGGTCATTAGCCTACAAGAGAAGAATTCGGCCAGAAGAAATAATATATACTAAACAGACAGATACCTAGAATGAGAAGTCGGCCCAGGCAGTTAGCCAGACTTACTATAAATACAGGAGGCCAGTCTTCATGTTGAAATAATGTAACTGCAAAGAGTATTCTTATTAATATTTGATATATTATTCATTGGATCAATCCCCATTGTGGATTGATCATGTCGACTATTGTAATAGGACCAAATCCCCTTTTGTGGATTGGTCAAATGATAATTATAATAGGCAGAATAAGAAGTCATCCCCAGCAGATATTAAAGAGGCCCTAGTATATATTAAAGGTGGTTGTAACCACCCATTTGGAGAAGTTGGCCCTGCCAGTGAAGAAACACTTCACACATGCCAGTCTAATATAAATAAGGAGGCTAGTGCCTCACTTAGACATACAACTCACTTGCTCATTTCGTGAGACAAGTTTTGGATCTACAGTTAGAGAAGAAGGAGAGAGAGTGGCACATATCTGGGGGAGGATTTTATGTATTAGTTTAAGAGATCTCTTGGCATTGTATTGACTATCTATATTAAGGAAGTTTTGTTGGGTTTTCTTCCCCTAGAGGGTTTCCCAAGATAAATGTTGTGTCTCTTGTGATTGTGTATTTCTCAGTGATCTTGAATTATGCTATTGTTATCTAATATAAAAAGAACTATAATAATGGCTTAAACATTAACATGGTATTAGAGCCAAGCTGAAGAGAGCATCTTTCACAAGAGAAAAGTGAAAAACGTCATTGTTGTCGTACATGAAAATTAGGGCTTTTTGTTGGAAAGGTATTTCAGCCCTAAAACCACCTAGAAAAGTGTGTCCTCCCCCAAGGATCATTTTGGCACCTTCAGTGCACCTTTTCAGTGGCTAGATATATTGAAAAGTGAAACCCTAGTTTCACAAAGTACCAAAAAACCATAGCACTAGAAGTATCAAAGTACCAGAAGTACCAGAAAACTAGAAGCACCGGTCCAGAAATCCGCAGATCAAGTTTGAGGGGGTAAAAGTTGGATTTTCATAAATCTGGCTGCACCAGCTAACTCGCCTCAGCTCAGCGCATCTATCCCCTAGATCAAAATTTCAAAATTCAAATTTTGAAAAATTAGGGTTTTCTCATAAAACCCTAAGTTGCAGTGGCAATTGCAGTCTCAGAACCAGTTGCAGTTGCAGTTGCAGTACCAGTTTCGTTTGCAACCGTACTACCAGTTGCAGTCACCCTTGAAGTTTTTAAAGAGTTGGCAATGATTACCACTGCTGCCAGATGGTGCCGCCACCTACAAATGCTATCAGAGGTATGTACTCACATATGTTTAAATGGTTAAACTTTAAAGAGTATTTGTAGGAGAAGGGATCTCTTGCCATAGATCCAGAAGGATCTCAATATCCAACACATTCAGAGGAATGATGCAACCCAAGTGTGATTATTCGGATATGCATCTATTTGTCATGACATTATCTTGATTAGTGTTTCATGTTGAAGCTATGATCAAATTATTAGAAGGATTAAAAGTTGATCATAGAGCTTATCCTCTAACCTAACCTTCTATCAAGATAGCGTATTGTCTTAGTACAGAAGACAGGTTGAAGAAAGCACTCATCACTTGAGTGAAGGCGACCTGGAAGAAAAGCAAGCACTTATTCTTGAGGACGGGGCTCTAGGTTTGATTAATCAAGATTAATAAGATTCAAAGGTACACATGACAAGTTGATGACTATAGTTGAGATAGCAKTCGTCGTAAAGTATTATACTTGATAGCATGTGAGCATATAGAGGTAAATGCTTTGCCTGATACAACTAACACCTCCTCTAGGAGAAACCTCGTGTGTTAGTTCGAGGTTTCCATGGAAGAATGCTTGGTCACAACACTATGAGAGTGTTGACCTCATTTCATATTGTATTCATTACCTTTAATCTTTGCTTCAGATAAATTATAAGTGATAACTCTAAAGGAGCTACTGTGATGATTGTTCATGCTATTGCTTTATATTATCAGAAGGATATTATTCTTGCTTGTTGTTTTGTTGACCTTGCTCCAGGTCACATGTAATAACCCTGAGGAAGATATAGTGAAGGTTGCAGAAGGCAACGTGATAAAGGAGAGACCATAAATGAAGCAATCATCATTGGAAAAGAAGAAGGTGGCTTGCATAAACTAAAGGGTCACTCAGAAGCTGCCTTGACTCATTCCATTGAGAATCCATGTGAACTTTGGCATAGAATACTAGCTCACATCAACTACAAGGCATTACCATATGTAAGCAAGGAAGTCACAGGTCTACCAAAATTCAAGGTTGGCCATGAAGGTGTGTGAAAAATATTTGCACAAGGAAAGAACATCAAGAACCATTTCCCGAAGAAAGATAGTAAAGCAGAAAGAATCCTAGATCTCATTCACTCAGATGTATGTGGCCCAATGCCATCAACCTCCATCAGTGGGTATGTATACTATGTGTCTTTTATTGATGACTATTCTTGCAAAACATGGGTTTAATTTTTGAAATCAAAAGATGAAGTGTTCAATAAATTCAAGGATTTCAAAGCCTTGATAGAGAATCTCTCTGAAAGAAAGATCAAGATACTCAGGTCAGATAATGGAGGAGAATACACCTCAAAAGATTTTGCATAATTTTGCAAAGATGTCGAGATCAAGAGGGAGCTCACCACTCCATACAATCCTCAACAAAATGGTGTAGCAGAAAGAAAGAACAAAACTATAATGGAAGCAGTGAAGACTATGATCCGTGATCAAGATCTTCCAATGCACTTATGGGTAGAAGCAACAAAAACAACAGTATATGTACAAAATAGATTGTCCCATAGTGCACTTGGGTTCAAGACACCTAAAGATATTTTCTTCGGAAAGAAGCCAAAAGTAATCCATCTCAAAATATTTGGATGTCTAGTATTTGTACACATTTCGAAAGAGAAGAGAACCAAGCCGAACCCTTCAAGAAAGAAGGAAATATTTTTTGGATATTGTGAGGTCTCCAAGGCCTTCAGAGTTTATATACCAGGTTACCATCATATTGAGATCAGCAAGGATGTAACCTTTGATGAATATGTAGCACTCAAGAAATCAAGAAGATTCCATCTTGAAGAAGTATATGAAGAAGAACATGTGGCTCCTAGAGTTGCAGAACCGGTGAGGGAAGTCATAACTTCC
>JZKD02S1629567.1:0-10291 GCA_000966675.3 Picea glauca
GACCTTAGAGGAAATCGTCCCACATAGAGGGAACATATGGCTCTGAATATTCTATAGACTTGGAGGGAGTCAATAATAAAAGGGAGAATGGAGACTCAAATACTTTCAGATTCAAATGGAAGAGAGAGACATATTCTAGGATTGGCAGATAGATTACATGGGTAGAGAAGGCTAGATCGAAGCTTCAAAGGATTCAAGGAGATATGAGATATTATGGGAATATTCCCTTGCTTTACTAGACCTTGCTATATTGACCGAGGAGGAAGCCTACCAGAAGGACTGGGATATATATATTTTCCTTGGTTCTGAGACAAATAGGCAAGATAGTGGTGACTTTCAAGTTGATCTACAATATCAAGCATGTTGCATATAAATATCCTAGAGATGTACAAAGCCTGATTTGTGTCCAAAGGATTCTCGCAGTAAGAGGGAGAAGACTATGAAAAGACAATTTCTCCAGTATATTTCTATTGATAAACATGTAGCATATATTTTGACCAATCCTCTTTCAGGGACAAGCTTGGATACTGGAGGGGTCTAGATATTTTTCTCTAGTAGTGAGAATTGATGTATTCCCTAGTAGTGGGAAGTGATGTGATCGCCAGTAGTGGGAAGTGATGTGATCCCCAGTAGTGGGAGCTACCCCAGCAAAGATTGATATGATACTCCAACACAAGATTTTATGTTACCCCAGTATAGGTTGGTATGCTACTCCAACGTAGCCTAGTATGCTACTCCAACGTAGCCTGGTATGCTACCCCAACACAAGTTACTATTTACTAGTCAAATTCTATGTGAGATGACGAGTTACCAGTTTTGTATGAAATAGATGTTGAATTATAGTGTTAGAAATGATTCCTAGTTAGAGTGTTGATCGAGAGCATCAGAGGTTACTAGATTGATGTCCAACCAATAATGTTGGAGGTGTTTTCCATATATATGGATAATGTGAGGTTATGATGGTGATACTTGTTACATGATATGTTTGATCATATGATATCATGTGTGGCTATAGTGATGCTACTTGTAGACTGGTCTGCAAGACCATGTGATTCTTTCCCATGCCATGTGAGATGGATGGATGTGTGTGAGACCACTACATGAAGAACATTTTATTCAATACCTCCCTAGTTAAGAGGGAGTGTTGATTTTTTGGTAGTTGCAGGAGGTATTAACCTTCGCGTGTAACCTATGACTTAGAATAAAATATTATGGAAGCAAGTGAGCCATTAAACACATGTGTTGAAACCCTATAATACAAGTCAACATAGAAGAATAAATAATATTAGAATATTATCTTCCAGAAAGACAAGTCAACTCCATAAGAAAAAAGATAAACAAAAGATATAATTACAAGAAAGTCAGGTCGGCCCAACCAAAAAAGTCACTGGAGAGATTAATATAAATAGGGGTTGTTTTAGCTCATTTTTGTACCCAGTGAGAGTGAAAATATTGTGGAGAGCTGCAATTGTAGCTGCAACTATAGTTGCATGGAGGAATAAGGGTGTATGGTCATATCTTGGTCTTGGTCTCTATTTATCTCTATCAAGTGATGGTCTTGGTGATTTTCTTGGTGATTCTCTTGGTGATACTCTTGGTGATATTCTTTCTAAGTATGGAGAAATTCTGAGAGAGTAGTGCAATTGCAACTATTATAGTTGTGTATGGTACTTGTTTTGTGGATATGGAGACTCTCTCTCTCTTGTGTGCTACCCTTGGAGAAGGAGCTCTCTACTTGTCTTGAATTGTTGTTGTACTTAGCATCTAGGGATTCTTTGTTCATTATAGAGTAGGCTTTCCAGAATTGTTCTAACCAAAGGTTAGTGTGCTCGGGGGTGGAATATGTGAATGCCTATGGTTGGGCGACAATGATGTGACAGTATCTATGGTTAAACGAGCACACCAAAATTTCAACACACAAAAGTGAACTTCTTTTGTCATTGACCTATATCTAAATCCATCTTATTTTAGTTCACCTTCCTTTAACAAAGCATTCAACCTATGCTTCCCATTATTACTCGACTTTCTCAACATTTCCTCTGTTTTGAGGAAATGCACAATAGGCCACTTGAATAGCCACTTGAAGTGGCCTTATCAATGTCTTTTAGTAGTATCATTGTTATACTGAGTCTTTCCTTCAACTTAGCAAGATCCCTGTGAAACTCCTCTTGACTCATTTTCTTTCTTCCAACTACTCCATAAACTTCTTTCTCTTTCCTCTAGTTCTGGATTCTCTTAAAATNCTTCCTCTTGAGCTTCACATATTCATATCCTTGTGTTTTTGTTTCCTAGAACCTCTAAGCACTCCTACTCTTCAACTTCAAAAGATGTAGGATTTTTCACTCCACTCACTTCCTCTTGAGAAGTGCATTGGCCCTCTTCTCTTCAAGAATTTTTCACGCCTTCTCATGTTGTAAGGGTCCTTCTACCACAAGCTTCTCTTATTGTTTAAGAGCTTCACTTTCTCTTCCTCGTTTTTCACAACTTCTTTGGCTATAAACCTGCCACCATTTTCTATCTCCTTTTCCTACTACATGCAATCACAAATGTTGTATAACCAGAGTTATTTCAAATAAGGAATTTATTTACCTATAAGATATGTTCCATGATCTTTTTTTATAAAAAATTCCTTTCCAATATTCCTCCTTATATAGCATAGTCTCTCCAAGTTCCTACGTCTGGATTTTTGTTGATCTAGTACAATCCTGCCACCATGCCAACAAGATGCCAAAACTTAAGGTAATCTCATCCAATTTCTTTTCCTAAAGAGAACAACTACAGTATGATACCGAAATTAATGACCTTAAAGTTTAAATTCCACCATTGATGGGTAAATTCACAGATGTGGGTAACAATTTCGTGACAATATGATCTCCAAAATTCCAAAAAACATTGTTTCGGCTGAACTAATATTATTTTTCGGATGAAAGATACTATTTTCGGCCTAACCTTGGAACATCAAATCGAACGGTATAGTGATGTCACCCTCAATTTTTGTGTAGAAATTTAGTCAGACGAAGTTTTTCCATCCGACAATATGATTTCGGCTAAAATATATTCAGGTCGAAAAATTCTTTCAGCCAAAAGAATATCTCGTTCAAACAATTATTTCAGACGAACCATACTATTAGCACTGAGAGTCACACTCAGATTGTGAGAGGATAAGCCCAGTACCCATCACAATTTTTTATGGATATTGGTTTCATATGAGTGAAGGTCAATGGACAAAACTCAATATATGAATAATGTTCAACAAGAAACTTGACAAGAAATGCAAAGGGAAGTGAGAGCCACATTAACTTCAGTCAATGAATTGAGTTTAAGTGTGAGAAGAGGGAATACTTAGTGAGAAAGGTGAACAAGACGACTATGAGCAGCTGATGCAGGAGCATCGCTCACTCATCAAGCGAGCCAGCGCGAGGAGGAAAAGTAAACAGCTGGACAGTGCCAGCATTCAAATTTTGAAACATTGTAATATGGTTGCGCCAACCATTAAATGTATTGATGTGATGAAGCACACTTTATATATGTAACGGACCTTGAGAGGATAAGCTCTCGTCCTTAGGTAGCTGAGGCATTTACTTAGATTTAATGCAAGTAGATAGAATAATTAACTGTATATTAGACAGTTTAGCTTTCGAGAGGGAAAACGGAGTATAGACACCCTCCCTTGTACCCTTGTATTCATTATCAAGCATTAACATTGAGAGAAAGAGAGCAGAGTAGAGAGTTGGTGAAGAACTTCCATGTACAGTTATTGAATTAATAGGAAGAGCCCTGATTCAATTCCATGGATGTGTTTGAGCTCTGTGTGTTGTTAATACTATGCTTGTGCATGTTTGCTTCCTTTTATGCTTATCTGTTATATGTTGCATATGTGATTGCGTATCAGGTTCGTAACCAGAGGGAATGAGCTTCAATTGTTTCTCTGTTTAGGCCAGGAGATTCCTGCATCGAGTGCAGTTGAATACCTCCGCATAGAGTGCGTCGAGGAGGCTAAGTAGTTGAACTTTTGTTCTCTTTTGCCCAGAGTTGGGATTGAGGTATTCAAGCCGTGCAGGTGAGTGCAGGTCAAATCTGAGTCTCAGTAGAACGTATGATAAGGGGAAGGTCGAAGCTGTTGCGAGTGTGGATGCACGGGAGCTAGAGGACTTCAACACTTTTGGAAGTGATTGAAGACCAAGCACAGGGAGCGTGTTCGAGAAAGCTCTGGAAGGATAGCACCTTTGTTTTCAGTTGCACTGAACGAAGGTGGTGAAGTGGAGAAACTCTTCGAGAGGAAGGGAACCGATGACTTGAATCGTCGTGGAGAATCGCTAAGATCGCGACCTGACTTGTAGGTAAGATCCATCGGGAGTTCACAAGATAAGATCCTTGTTTCTCGTAGCAGGAGGTTACGAGAACACGAAATACGACGTCCCGGAAATGTCTTGCATGGAGTATGTTGAAGACGGAGGAGGTGACAGGTGACCTTGGAACATCGGACTTCGGGGTTTGGAGGCCTCAAGTCTTATCTCGGGAGTGACGAGCGAGCGAGGTCGTGGGATTCCGAGTCATCTGCATCTCGACACTTCGGGTCTCGGAGGTTGAGAGCTCGAAGGTATAGGGACGTTAGTCGCGCGCCGCGATAGCGCGAGGTCCCGACATACCGAGAGAAAGTCAAAGTTGACCGGAAGCCTCGGGTCTCGGAAATCCGAGAGTCCAATTCCCTGTTGCGGGATTCGCGAAGCCGCGAGAACCGATCCTTCGTTATTTAAGGAAGGAAGGCTCGCCGGAAGTAACTGTGGGTAAAAACTCCCGAGGGAGTTGGAAGAGCGTTAACTCTTTGGGGCCAGGAATAGTGAAGGTCCTGGTGGAGCGATCGTGCCGCCGAGGGCAGGGTTGGCGTCAGTAGCAGACCTTCAAGCAACTTGGAGAAGAAAAACTTAGACTCAATATCACTATTGAGATCAAGCTTTAGACATTGAAATATTTCCAAACAACATAGTCATAGTAGCACAATGATCAAAACTACATCACAATGCAACTACAACAACTCGAATGGATCCTCCATGATTGAGTGTTTTAGCACAATTTTTACATACAGATGAAACTAACATGACTTATATTAACATGAAAGTCTCAAATTTGATACATAACCAGAGAACAATTATGGCATCAAAACACTACAAAATAGGGAACTCTGCTCAACCAACTAACTACCGTAATAAAATATTAAAACTATCTATTTATACTCAGAACAATACTCCACTACCAAGAGTGTGACCTGGTCACTACAATCAAAGCTTTGCATCAGTGAGTTCTTCTATCAAACTGAACGTGCACCCTTCTGTCAGACATGAGCTCAGATTAGCATGGATTTTCAGGTAAAATATTCCCACAGCAGTACCATGAGCTGACGATTCAGTCCCCATGGCTGGGCCTTCCATGCCTTCCATTTATGGAGTGATCTGAGGTTTCAACCACCATCTCTACTTTCATTAACTGCCTTTCCTCAGATATTGAACATGATTTAATACTCGGGGAATGGCCATGTGCCAAGACCATAATGGTGCCACTTGTCTATGCTGACAGATGCCATGCATTTGGATCTCCACTGATCAGGGCTAGCTCTTGTTCCCCTTCTCCTTCTTCAATGTGACCTAGGTCCATGACCGTACATAATTGTGCGATTGCGAATGCGACCAAGGGTGGTTTGAAAGCAAACTACTTTTGTCCCCGAAATTCACCATGAACCGCCACGCGTCCCTTTCTAAAAAACACAGTTTCGATTGTGGCCTGCCCTTGAAATTTTAAAACATGTGCACCTTCTGACCATGCAATGGAGAGCGAACATTGATATTGTGATATGAGATGGGGCTTCCTCATCAATTACCCAGCTCTAGCGCCTTTTAGATTGATGGATTAGATCTTCCCTTTTCAAATTGACGATCAAGATCTTCTTCTCGATTCAGGCTTCGGACCTTTCAATAATCAAATTTTATTTTCTCCAAGATAATTCTATGGAGCTAGGGATATGTTGACGCTTGTCTTCCTGAGATCAATGGCTGAGACTCTTTTAGGGTCTCCGGACTCCAGGAAAATCAAATCTCAAAGCTAGGCTTCCAAGTGATTTTACTCAGAGCCATGGATCTGATGACTCATGGCCCTCTAGAGATCAACAAATGAAATCCCTTTGTGTCTCCGGTCTTTGGGAGAATCATATCTCAAACCTGGGCTCCCAAAATATTTTACCCGGAGCGAGTGATATACCGAAGCGTGTGCTCATGAATCGAATGGTTGAGGATTACCTCTGGCCTTTAGCTGGAGCTGATGGATTTATTCCACATGTCTTGCTGATGGGTGGTCCATATGACATCATATGATGTCACATCTATTGATGTGTCATGATGAGGGTGAAATGGACATGACCGAATGACTTGGAAAGACTACCACGCATCATTCCTGATGAGAGTGCATCACGTGCTTCAACACTTTTGGACTTCGGTGATTCAGGTCTTTGGGACTTTTGACTCTTTTCTCATTTTAAAACTCCCAAAGTAAAACTCTCGGAGTGAGAGATTTAATGATGCGTGGAATTTTGGATTTGGATGGTAGAGATCCACTTCGGGTCTCCAGGCTCCGGGAAAACCAAAACTCAAATATCTCTTACTCTTCCATGCACTTTTACTCGGATCTGTGGACTTGACGACACGTGGCTCTTGCTGATCAATGAATTAGATCCATTTTGGGCCTTCGGGCCTTCATCCACTTCAGCCACTTCGACAGCTTCGACAATTTCGGATCTTCGACGACTTCGACTCTTTGGTACTTTGGGCTTCGGCCCTTCGGGATTTCTAAGCACTTCACATTTCAAATCTTGTGAAGCTCATTCCCCCGAAGGCTTGGATCAACAACCACCTGTCCCCTTTAAGATCAACGACTCATATTCACTTCGAGGCCTTTTTCTTTGGCACTATACTTCGTGCAAGTTTTCACTCTCAAACGGTCGTGAGCCAGTGATTTGGATTGTTCCTAGATTCTATGTCACTGAAAGATTAAAATTGCCTTCTTCTCATGCTTCAATCCTGAAACAGATTGTTCATAAAGTTGAGATTTTTGTTCATGGCTACGGCCTGCACGATCAAGAATTTGGACAACTGGTTGTGAGATGAGAAAATAGGGATACTAGTGACTAGAATGCAGGAGGCGATTTCTCATCCTTAGAGAAAAACAGAGGGGCTTGGGGCCGAGATTTATTTCGGTTAAGATATTGAGGGAAACCAGGGAACATAAATGAACAAGGGCACACTAAAGATGACTTTACATGCCGAAAGGGGACAAACTTAAGGCGTGACGATTCGAAAAGGATAGAGACAAGGTAAAATTAGAGACTTAGGTAGAAACCACAAACCCATAAGACTCTGACAATTTCATGTGATAACATTTGGCTCCACTAGGGATGGCATGCTCCATGTGAGTTGCCAAGAACGCGTAGTTCCAGTGCCTTAACTGTTGGGTTATGGAGTCTCTTATTTAAATTGAAAAACTAAAAATCAAAACAAAAAGGGAGTGGTATTTACAATGGTGGAACGTCGGTCACGGCCTAAGAAAAATACTTCTTCAAAAAATTCCCATTGATAGGGCCACATAAAACCTCAAAATATTCCAAGCTCTGCAAATTATAAGTATTGTTTGGGAATATCTCAGAAATATTGAAAGGACAGATCCACAAAGCTTCAAATTTTCCATGTTTGCCTTTGTCTTGTTTGGGGGCATCCCACTTGAGCACCAGATCCCCCAGCTAGAATTCTCCTTCCTTGCGCTCTTGTCAAAGTTTAATTTTTTGTTGATGGTCTTCTTCTTTGTCAAGCAACTGTTCCCTGGTCTACTGCACTTCTACAAGCTTCAGTATCCTTCTGACCTTGTCATCAGGTTCTCCTTGGTAGTCCTAGAGGAAATTTTCCACAAGAAAATCAAGTTGAGAAGGAAAGATTGCCTCAATGCTATACACCAACTGGAAAGGGGAAATGCCTAGTGATATTTTTGTGGTAAGTCTGTCAGCCCATAATGCAAACTTTATCTTTTAATCACACTCTTTCTTGTTCTCTTCTAATAGCTTCTTGATGATCTTTATGAGTCTCTTGCTAGAATACACTGCTCATTTTCCTAAGGGTAGTAGGGAGTAGAGTGGACTAGTGTGATCCCATAATGCTCACATAAATTACTTAATGGCTCAACTCTGAAAGAGGTAGCATTGTATGCAATGATCTTGTTTGGATAGCAAAATCTGGACATGATGTCTTCAAGAAAAATTATGATTACTTTGTGAGAGGCACTCCTTATGGGGATGAATTCTATCCTTTTGGTAAAATAATCAGTGGTATTCAAAATCCACCTGTGCTGGCCATTTGAGGCTGGGTGGATTTCTCTAATGAATTCAAGACCCCACTGCTGAAAAGGTCCAAAAACCGCTACATGCTTCAAAGGAAAAGATTTGAGCTGCTTCTTTCCAGCAAAAATTTGACACTTTGTACAAGCTCTAATATGTGCACTAACATCAGTGAAAGACTGGTCCAGAAATACCCAGCTCTAAGGATCTTATACACCATGGTCCTCCAATAATAATGTCCCCCACATGAGCTTCCATGAAAATAAATTATTTCCCTTTGGGGTTCTTGTGGGTCCAGACATCTCAACAGAACTCCCAGAGGTTCCTTCCAATACAACACTTGATCAATGATACAATACTTGATTGATTTGAGTTTCAAAGATATCGCCTTGTTTTTGTCCAAACCATCAGGAAGCTTCAACTTCTGTAGGAAGTGTATGATGTCTTTATACCATGTGCATTATGCTAATTTGAGGATGACATGACAGTCTTCACCAACAATCCCATTTTGTTGATTTTTTGAGTCTATATTCATGAAATTTACCCCCAATGCCTTGCAATTCGACTCAGCCAGTAACCTGGCTAAACCTAGGCCTTTCATAAATTTGGTGGGTTTTACTTGTAGGTCAAACTCCATAATTTTGGTGATCCACCTGCTTCTCTTCCCATCAATATCAGGTTTGATCAAAATCTCCTTTAATGAGGCCGAGGGGACATATGCAATAATTTTTGAATGCATAGTATAGACTCTAAAATCCTTTATGGATCTCACCAAAGAATAAGATTGCTTCTCCATGATATCATATATTGTTTCTACATCCATCAATGCTCTATTGAAAAAGGAAATAGGTTTCTCTCTCCCTTCTGCATTTCTTTGTAACAAAACAACAACCAGTGTATCAGATGAAGCGAAGGAAAATGTCTGAAATTCCTTGGTATAGTCTAGGCTGATGAGCACAGGTGCTTCAATCAATGCCCTCTTAATTTGGTTGAAATAATATCTGGACTCGGGAGTCCATTTCACTTCATTCCCCTTGCTGAGCATGGTTGTAATGTATTTACCCAATTCAACAAAATTAGAAATGAACCTCCTTATAAAGTTGATTTTACCCAAAAATGACTGAACCAATTTCCTGGATCTGGGAAACGACAAGGATTGGACGACCTCCACTCCGATCGGATCAATCTTTACCCCTTCAGCTCACACAATATGCCCCAACAAGTTTCCCTCCTGCATGGAAAATAAAGACTTTTTGGGATTGAGGGAGAGAACAAACCTTCTGCACTTCAGGAAAACCTTCCTCAGATGATAAAAATTATCTTTATCAGACCTAGAGACTACTGTAATGTCATCCATATAGATGACTACAAATTTATCCTTTTCTCCAATGAAGGCATTGTCCATATCTCGATTGAAGGTCACTCCCGCATTCATCAATATGAAGGGCATTTTAGCATACATGAATGTGCCCCAAGGAGTTGTGAAAGATGTATTTTCTCTATCATCAGGAAAGACAAAGATTTGATTGTAACCGAAGAAACCATCGACCATAGACATCCTGACTGAACCAGTCACTCTCTGCAAAATGTGCTCCATTTTCAACAAGGGGTAGTTATCCCTTTTAGAGCTCCTATTCAAATTTCTGAAATCAACACAAAATATGATTTCCCCATTCTTCTTCCTAACAGTGACCAAATTAGCCACCCACTCTGAAAATATCAAAGGGATGATGATCTGTTCATCCAACAATTTCTTGACTTCCTTTTCCATAATCGGAAACATCATGGGATTTATTTGTCTAAGCTTTTGCTTGAAAATCTTGGCATCTTCTTTCAAAGGAATTTTGTGTTAAATGATGTTGGGGTCATAGGGTCTCAAATCCTCGTATGTCCAAGAAAATAAATTAGTGAACTCCTTCA